>CAJHQP010004226.1:0-57829 GCA_905132765.1 Moricandia arvensis | reverse complement strand
AGCTGGAGACGGTGCGGTTGTTTCCGTCAACTGGTAAAAGGGAGCCGACATGGGTGGTAGTTATGGCCATGAATCCCTATAACTGAAAGGCCCGGTGTGCATGTGACTGTTTTATCAACTTCAGCACCCATATGATGAAAGCTAGCATACCGTTAACACATGGATTTTGATTTGGAAGCTAGGCAGTCTCGAGAAGCTCTTTCATAACACACGGACTCGTTGGCCAGCAAATGCTGAACCTTCAATCTGCTGCATCTAAAAACATCCCTAACAAATTCTCCATTCCATAGCATAGATCCATATTGAAGGCATCTAACCAGCTCCCTTTTCCTGCTTTTGTTGTTTGAGTGATTCAAGTAGAGGGATATAATTAAAAGTTAGTTACTAACGTAGAGTTGGGCAGTCAAACAAAAGATGGGAATCAGTGGTTGGCTTAAAGATAGCAAGATTTGTATTTCGGAAGCAGATGTCTTTAACAACGCGGAACCATGTAATTTAGGTGAGAGGAACAGAAGCAAAAACCGGTGGTGCAGTCCTTTATGCACTGCCTATTAAGACAGTCAAGAGTGTTGTATTGTTTAAGTTAAGATATATTCCAAAATAGTTTCGTAAGTATTAATTAAGAGAAGAGAGCGACGGAAATTTACTCTGTGCAGCTACATTATAATGTCTCATTGATGTGTGTTCCTCAACATCTTACCTGCAACAGTTTTGTTGTTGTCAAAAGGTTGAATGCCTGCAGGGAAGTGAGCTTGTGAATGAATGAATGAGAAAATTTTCTTTTTTTGGAAGCATAACTAACCTTATGTTGCGTTTTAGAAGTTTGGTTTGCGCGAAAGCATTCTGTCGTTTGCGGGAGAACTTGCTCAAAGTATCTTATATAGTAAGACGTAAATTTATGAGATAGTGGGTGAAAACCATAAATTTTCTACACTGCCCCTGATTGCTGTTTGAACTTACTCGTCGCTGATATAGTAGCTTTTGTGACATTTACAACTGGAGTGCCAGTGCTGCTCAAACAGTTCTCGTATAACCACGGCCGAGTAATATCAGAACCTGCGTTGTAATGTATTTAAAGCATGACAAATGTAATTGTTCTCTGGAACCCGTAAGCAAAAAAAAACAAAGTCGTTATGCACCTTGTTCTATTTTTTTTTAGAGAGAGAGATGAAGCGGAGCGACAGAGCAATGCAGTTTTAACCTCACCAGCTTTCATTATAAATTCTCACTGAGGTGTGTGCCTCAGCCTGTTCACCTGGAAAAGTTTTTGGTTAATTTTAATGAACGGGGGTTTGGATGAAGGAAATTTGTTGTTTGTTTTGGAGAACAACACACCTTTCCATGTTGCGTCTTTAGAAGCTTGGTTTGCGCGACCACATCATGTTCCTTCGGGCCATCTTGCTCAAAGCATCTACATAGTAAAACGTTAATTTTATGATACTGATGCGAGAACCATCAAATTCTACACTATCCTCAGTGGTGTGTGACTAAGTGATATAGTACTTTTGGAATATTTACAACTTGAGTGCTGCTGCTACTGAAAACATTATAGTTTAACCATGGCCGACTGACATCACAACATGCGTGTTATGTTTGTATATATAGAATAATCTAGTTGTTCTCTAGTATCCGTAAGAATCAATACCAAAGTAGAAACATACCTAGGTCTGGTTTTTCGAAATGTGATGAAGCGGAGATTTTGTTAGAGATCTAAAACTTTTTAAACTCTGAGTCTGTTATACATTGAGCTTTGACTTGGGAAGACCAATCAGATTTGGTTGAGGCTTTCAGACGGTTTTCTTATATGCTCAATCAAACTGCTGATGAGGGAACTACATGCATTGATGAGGACGTAGTGGAGTTAGTGGGCTAACTTGATTGATAGCCATTAATTCGCACTCCGAAGCGTAACGTCGTCTGCCCAGGTGAAGAGGAATCGAGAGCAGTCTCTCCGGCATTAGGTTTGAATTTCGCTGCCGATTGTTTTCAGGATGGAAAAGGTCGGCGAAGTTATCTTGGTGAGCTTCATGTCGTGCTCAGACCCACAAACAAATGGGCCTAGATAAACAACTTGATAATAAGCCAAAATAAAAGACTCGGACTTTTTACTAATTGACAAAGCCCACGATGTTTTTTCAGGATGATTTTGAGAACGAAAAAACAGCTTCTTTGATTTTTTTTAGGTGCCAGGTGGCATAAAACGCCCATATGTGAATATTGACGTGGATGATTGTGGAGAGAGACAACTCTCCTTTATTGTTATAGATTTCATACCTTTGGTTTTGGTTTTAAAAAATTTAAAATAAAAGGACGAAAATTTCAAATGGTTCTTGTCATCAAATAGCTTTTGTTTTAAAATTCAAATTAAAAGTCGAAAGTTTCAAAATTTCAAATGCATTTGATTTTTTCTCCTCATCAAATTGTAAGGTTTGTGAAAATCAATATAATAATGAGTAACATGGTCTCCTTTCTCTCATTTAGAAGACCAGAATTTTAAAATAAATACTTTTCATCAAATCCTTGAAAACTCTTGCAAGCTTGTTCACATGCGTCACGTTTAGGGCACCTGCAATGGGGGTCCTTAGCACGGAGTCCTTAAGAAATAATAATTAAATAATTGATGGACCCCATGAATAGTTAAGGATTCGATCCTTAAATCCCCTCCCGAAGGACCGATCCTTAGGGGAGTCCTTACACTGTTTGCGGGTCCCCACGGACACGTGGCGACCCGCGATAGTTTGATATTTTTTTTTTAATTTTTTTTTTTAATTCTGAAATGTAAAAAAAAAAAAGTGAATAGTGAAGGACCCGTGGTAGGTCTCACCGTTGCGGATGCTCTTACGAATTGGCTCTAAAAAAAATCAAATTCCACACTAGAAGAAGACAAAAACAGCTTTTCAAAAGAAAAAACAAATATTATACAAATCGTTTTTAAAATGGGCTTTAATGATACGTGAACAGCCAAATTGGGCCAAGGGTTTAAAACCAAAACAAACTTAAAGACCTAATATTGACACGTCACCGTTGAATATTCGATATGACCCACTCAACAAGATCCCTCTCACGACGTCGTTCTGGGTTGCTCTCGAAACCCTACCGTACAACTATTTACACAAAATACCCCCCACTTTATCGCGCCGACCCTGATCGTAAGTCCATCCAGTCAGAGGTAAATCCGTCTTTTAAAGATTCTAGAAGACACGTTTTTTGTCTAAAATGTTCGACGACTAAGCGCAGATGATTAATTAAAAAGATAAAAACTAAAAGAGTTTGTTGGGTCGCCAAGAATAGCGGAGGAAGCTAAGAGAAAAAGAGCGTTTGCGATAAAAAAAGCCTTGGAGAAGAGGTCTTCTTCTTCTTCTTCTTCTTCCCTCCTTTGCATCTCTTATAAGATATGCTATATCACGCCTCCTCTTCTTCTTTTACCAATCTTCGCCGTCATCTCTCCTCCGTCTAATCACGATCTACCGTTGAATATTTCTGTTCAGCTTCTTCCGTGAGGTGATTGCTCCTCTACGCCTTGTGATTTTGTTTTCGTTGTTTTTTATTCCCGTTTATCGGCTTATTGCAACGGCGGAGTTTCTGGAAAAATCCTTTGAATCTTACAGGTGTTCGTCTTGCTTATGTTAGCTTCTAGATTTGTGGTCGATTCACCAGCTTCTTCCTCGATTTTAAGTTTCGTAGAACGTCGGCGAGGTTTTTGTTACGTTGTTACGGGCGGATTTTTCCCGAAAATTCGTTATCGTAGGTTTGAATCTTAGAGGTGTTGCGTTGGGAGATTCGCTTGACCTTTTTGTTAGCTTCTAAATATCGATTTGTGGTTGCTTCGCCAGCTTCTTCTTCGATTTTAGATTTCGTGACCTCTAGAACATCGGCGAGACTTTGTTTACGGCGGAGTTTCTCGGAAACTCGTTATCTTAGGTTTGAATCTTAGAGGTGTTACTTTGGAAAATTCGCTTGGCCTTTTTGTTAGCTCCCAGATTCTCGATTTATGTTTGATTTGTGACCTCTCGAATTTGTGGCGAGAATCTATGTTGAATACAGTTTCCGTTAGGTAGTGTCGATGGTGTGGATGATAGGATTGAGTAAACAGTCGTTGCTTTGTTCCTTGACTACATTCTAGATATATGATTCTGACTTACTTCTTGTTAATTGCGTTTTCGTTTCTGATTCGATTGTTTCATCTCTTTCAATGATGCAGAGCCATGCCTACTTTTTCAGCTATTGCTTTGGATAGAATGCTAGAGCCAGGGGCTGCTTCCACATCTGCAACACTGTTCAACCACAACGTCGTCGTATTATTCAAAGCCACCAATACCTAAGCTGGAGAATGGCAAAGGCACTCGTCCTAAAATGTCACCGGCTCTCTACGCCACTCCTGATGCAATCCCACTCCCAAACTCGCCGTCTTCCTTCCACCGTCGCCTTATATCATCAACCATAAATCGCGTGGGCCGCCGCGGCTTTTGAAAAGCTCTTCTGAGGCTAATGTGGCGTCTTCCCAGCAGAAGCCCCTGGAAGATGAAGGTGTTACTAGTGGTGCAGATATAAAGGCTTCGCCAAGGAGGAAGTCCACCTCGTTTTCGTTTCCTATAAGTGAGGCTACGGAAGAGGATTATCCCAACTTTGAGTTTGATGGAATTGTTGATGGTCCTGTTGGGAATTGGAGTCCTCTTGGTAATGGAAAGTCCGAGTTGGATAGTGCTGTTGCCGATGATTTAGAATGGGAGAACAATCTGCCGGAGCCTGTCCCTGCCAAGGCAGATAAGGAGAGTGAGTCTGAAGATTTTTATGATCCAGGTGAGTCAGCAAGCTTCACAAGTAACACAGATGTAGGAGAGGATGGTTCAAACAGACTTGCTACACCTGTGGGAGAGTTTTATGATGCTTGGGATGGTACGTTTCTAACTTTCATTTTCATTTCTTAGTATTTCCTTGTGAGATGGCTATGAATGTTTTGATCGTGAGAGTCATGAGTCAGATTAGTATGAAAGCATATTTCTTTTCCATGTATTTGCAAAGTATCTTATACTATTAAAAGGTTAACTCAACGGTGTGATTTTTGGGTGTTTTTGTAATCCAAACCTAACCTGGAAGCTCTCATTTTTTGTCTTCCAGAACTATCAACGGACAGTGGAATGCAGAGTTCAGTTAACAACACTGAATCTGAACTAAGGGAGATAAGGCTGAGCCTACTAATGGAAATCGAAAAGAGAAAACAAACAGAGGAGGCGCTAGAGCAGATGCAAACACACTGGCAAAGACTCCGTGAGCAGCTGGCTCAAGTGGGTGTGTTCGTTCCTATCGATCCTACAAACTCCACCAACAACATGAACGTATCAGAAGAATTACGCTGCCAACTCGAGGTTGCTAGGTTTGTCTCTGACTCTCTAAGCAGAGGTATGGCCAAGGCAGAGGTAGAGATGGAGATGGAATCTATGCTCGAAACCAAGAACTTCGAAATCACACGCTTGTCTGACCGTGTACACCAACTACGAAGCCGTGAACCGGGAAATGTCCCAACGAAAACCAGAGGCATAGGTAAAAAAGAAAAAGAAGTTATTCCTTTTGTCATTTCCCCTCTTTCTTGGTTCTATGTGTATCTAATCTCCAACTTTGTTGATACCACCAGAGTTGGCACGACAGAGAGGGCAGAAGAGAAAGAAGAGGCAGAGATGGATATGGGGATCAATTGCGCAACCATTACACTAGGAAGCGCGGCGTTAGCCTGGTCTTACATTCCTGCGTCCAGACCATTATCGTCGGAAGCATCACAAACTCTCAAGGATGATTAAGTAAAGCCTCTTGTCTCCATAATGAGTGTTTGATATGAGAGAGAGAGAAATAAAATCCAGGACGTTGAGCACGCCTTGTGAATAGAAATTATATACATGTTTGGTTTTTTAACCGTTCAAAAGGATGTATAGCTCTTAGTAGCCGCAACCACATGTTTCTCTTCTTTGCGCTGTAATGGCAGCCGCACACACTAATATTTGGTTCGTGTTAACATTCAATGTTAGCTCTATAGTATCAGGTGCTTGGCTTGCTTAGACAGTTAATTAAATGTTTGTTTGCTCATATATAGTCTCCGAACCAGTTAAATATAATGTATGTTGCCAAAGCCAGCGTTAGTGCAGATGTTTGGAACAACAGAGATGACTCGAATGCTTCATAACGAAGCAAGTTTCACGTGTTCTCTTTTGGTACCATAAGATGCGGAAAACAGAACCCAGGCCCACGATCGCATCAAGCCACCAACCACCAATTAACTCTTTAACATTTTCTGCACATATGAAACTTTTAGATGGTTAAGTAACGTTTGAGAACTACGGAGAGAGCTGAATTCGAAACAGGTCCAATCTTCAGCAAACATTATGGGCTTTTGTTTTCTCACACGAGGCCCATAGGAGACCGTTTATGTTTTATTTCACTGGTAGAAGAAAAGGGATATGTCAGGTTGACATGAAAAGGTGAAAGCTAATACAATACCCACGTTCATAAATTCGAATATAGCCTAAATAATGTATCAGCGGTGAGAAAAAGCCGCGTACACGTCGTTTTATTCTAAAGAATATTTGAAATGTTTCAAAGTTTTAGAACAATTTTGCTTTCTACAAAATTCTATAGACGTATAAACGACTTAAAATTTTGGGCAAAATATTATAAATTTAACATACTGATAAAGCTTAGATAAACAAGTATGGATGTCGAATATGCCATGCAGATTTTTCAATATAACATATGATACATTTGAGATATAAAAAATATATATATGGAAGTCGAATATGCCTTGAAGAATTTTCCACGTATGTGTTTTGAAAACTTATTGGATAAAGTAATATAACCACATAAAGGAGAGTGCTCTTTTTATATTTTGGTCAATTGTTATCAGCTTAAATTAAGTACTTTACGTTTGCAGTATGCTTACAGATTATATTATTGTATATCCCTTTTTTTGGCGTTGGAATACTTAAGTCGCTTATTTGTAAAATGATTCTTCTGGTTTACAAATTGTAGTTGCTAAGAGCAAGTCCATTGGTTAGAGGCCCTAATGGGTTCTAATGAATAAATTATTAATTAATTTTGTGATTTGAAAACCTAAGAACATTAGTTAGTCTAAATTATTTTTTTCATCCTCCAATGGAAGAACCTCATTGAGGTTCTTAAAATTTTTTTTTTTTTAAGTTGAATGATTTGAAGAAAGTGAAAACAAAATCTTAAAGCTCTGGAGTTTTGTTTGTTGTTGTTTGCTCTCTTTCTCTTTGTTATTGTGAAGAAACAAAATGCTAAAGCTTAAAGTTCAGACCAAAGAAACACAGCGAAGAAGAAGAGAGCAAAGGCAGAATCAATATAAAAGCGCCACGCCTAAGTTCTCTTCAACACAAACGATTTAATAGCATTCAACAAAAACACTGATTAACTTAGGTTCATTTTTGTTGTTGTAATATAATAGTATTATTTAATCAACAAAAAGAAAAAGTATATAAAATGTTTAATCGTCATATTTATTAAGTTACAACCTGTGAAAGACTAAAAATATTTGTTCTTTATGATTATCTTAAAATTTACAAATGAAAGTTATACCTATATATATTATTATATTACCTACGCGTAAAGTCAACAACAAGAGAAGAATTCAAGAGTATATCATATTTGTTAAGGATAATTATGGTTGACTCGTAGTTATCTCATTGATGTTGTAGTTATCTATATGTTAGAGATGGAGCTTATCTACACTTTTGTAGTTGTATATATATGAGTGCTTATGAATGAGAATGGATATACTTTTCCCACAACACGTTATCAGCACGATAGTCTCTACCCTAAAAGCTAGAAACCAAAAACCCTAATCTGTCGTCGAACTTCAAAGAGATCGTTCTCTCAAACCGTATGGACTCAGAAAACGTGTAATATATCAAATCGAAGCTCTCGACGAGAAGAACCTGTCGGTCTACACGGCTCGTCAATCCGATCTCAGACGCACCCTCACGACCTGTTTTAGTTCGCGCCGCCAGATCAACATAAACCATGATTCCGGCTCAACTTCAAACCGTTGTATCTCCCAAACCCCGTGGAGCCACACGACGATCCACATATCAAATTAAAGCCCAAGACGAGAGGAATCTGTTTCCGCAGACAGCTCGACGATCTGAGCTCTGAAGCGTTCTCAATCTCAATTACAAAACGCGCCGCCGACTTACCTAAAACCCTAATTATAATCTGTTTTAAATCTGATTTATGTATAAAACCATTGATCCCTTTTGTTTTTAATCTCTCAGCATATGGACCAGCTCGATCCATGAACTGTCCGCGACCGAAGGAGATCCGTTCGCGGTCTACTCTACATCTCTTGGAGGTCCATTCAACCCTACACACTAGAAAAGGTAAAGATCTAAACCTAAAAACTAGATCTTAAGAACCTAACCTAAACATACTTGGTTTATATCCTATTGCTATTATAAACTGAAACCACTAGTACGTATATTCATGCAATCCGCATGAAGCTAAAAACTAAATCATCTTTGCTATGTTTGTTTGTTTAAAATCCAAGAGCTTGTTATATAAGACCGTATTGTTTGTTTGCTTAAAAACCGAAAGCTTACTATGAGAGATTGTATTGCTTACGAACCGTTTTACTTGTTAAACATGAGATCGACTAAGTGACTAAAGCTTAAACATGTTTGCTTGATTGATCACCTTTTTAAACGAATCTGAACTTAAAGAGTATTGCTGAGCCTTAAAACCAGTTGCTTTACTTAATCCTTACGCTAGGTTAGAGTTATAGTATTTTGAAACATGAATCACTTGATTGCTTTTTATCTTGGACTAAGAACTGATACTTGCTAGAACTTGAATTAGATCAACCGATTGTTTGAAGCTTGTATAGAACTTGTGTAGAACCTGCAACTTGTATCGCTTGCTTGTGTGCTAAGTCTAAAGATAAAACCGTAAGCTCATATCTGAACGTGATAGCTTTGTAACTTGATCGCATTGAATCCGTATTAACCGTGAGCTGTGAAACATTTGAACTTGAATCTTTATTGTCAATCGATTGCTTATATCACCATGTACCCGAGCTTAAAAACCGGATCCATTAGAGGCCTTGAAAACTCATTCTTATGTCGCTTGGACTGTAATGTTTTGTTGTTCACTTGTTCGTCTTGCTAGAGTTCGAAATCGAGAGCATGAATAATTTTTGTTCACCATGAACTCATCGAATTTGATAGTTTTGAACCTTATCGTTTTGACTTGTCTTAAAACCGGCTTAAAACCGTGAGCTTGTACCTGCACATGAACTTGATCATCTTGCATTGACTCGGAATTAACATTGCTTGTTTTGATATTACTTGAAGTTGTTTGATGTTTATAAAACTTGCGAAACCGAACCTAGAAAAGACTTTGAAATCTCTTGCATGATGATTGCTTGACCCGTAATGCGTTGTCATATTATCTTTTGTTCACGTATTGTTGATTGATCAAAGCCATATTTCTAGCTTGTTAAATTTCGAATATGATCAAGCCCTTGAAACCTTACTCCATCGCATGTTCTCATTATACTTGCTCAAAAAGAGACCGTATTGTTATACTGATCACATTGCTCGATTCATGATTTGTTTCGTAACTTGCATGATAAGAAAGAAACCGTATGGTTATGCTTGTTTTTTTAATTTGGTGCGAATAAAAAAAAACTATATAAATAATAAATGCATTATTAAAAAATATATATATATATATATAACAAAGAAAAATATATACCTCCCTATATATGTAGAAAGTATAAATAATAAGAAGAAAATCGTTATATATAACCTAAAAGTATGAATATATTAATAATTTCAGATGTGGAAATTTGACCTCACAAAATATACTGACCTAACTCCATCTGGTGATAATTATCTTGAATGGGTCATGAACACTACAATTGCCCTGAAGTCTAGAGGACTCGGGAGATGCATCATTGATGGCTACAATGCAATTGAAAGTGAAAAGAACAGAGTCATAACTATTATGTGCCTCCATCTCACTGAGGAGCTGAGAAATCAATATCAAAATATTAAGGATCTTTTCGACCTTTGGAAAGAATTAAATTCTAGATTTTCAATGACATTATGGCGAAAGGCCATTAATGAATGGAAGGATCTCAGATTTCAGGATTTTGAATCCGTGGACCAATACAATTCTGCTTTGATGAAAATAGTCTATAGTTTTGAACTATGCGATGAAGTGATAACAGATGAGGGTCTAATCTATAAAACATACTCCACATTCCATCCAAAGGAAGTGTTGTTAGCACACAAGGCTAAGAGTTTCACAACCTATAATGACCTATTGTCATATCTATTGGAAAAGGAACAATGGAAACATGAAACAAAAGATATCATCAGCAGATTTGATAAGCTCTAGAAAAGATACATTGAGCAAAGAAACAGTGAGATAAGTCCTTTCTCTAAATGATAAAGAGGAATTCGAGGCAGCTGCTCGCCAATATATGGAAGATATGGCCGGCTCATACACTGACCATGAGGAGTCTCAAACACTCGACCAGATGAGACCTCCTACAAATAATAAGGAGAAATCCAAGGAGCCTGCGTGGCAACATATGGATTGTGAGGCCGGATTATACCTAGACTAAAAATATAAGTTTTTAGACATTCTGATTTTGGGTTAAGCTTTATGCTTTATTTTTTTTAATTCCTGCGGTGCTTTGTTTTAAAACTTTATATATGAAATGAATAAGTTTTATTATTATTATTATACAAACCACCTATTTATGGAAAATTTCGAAAAAAAAAATTCAAAAATTATTTTGAAAAAAAAAACGAAAATTAAATCATAAAATCTATATTATAAAAATATGATTCATATACTTTATAAAGATGAGTACAAATGATTAAAGAGTATAGTTGCCTAGTTAAAAGAACTATGGCCAAGGCAATGCCTAAAGGGCTAGAGAGATCCAAAAGATCTATATTCACCCATGAGACCCATTGATTAAGTACAAATGGTTTCCCAAATGAGAAACAATGGGTAAGAAAGGAAACAAAATGTTTGTTAGAGAGTTTTTAAAATAAAACCGCCCAAGACTATACTTATGTACTCTACTGATCTAAACCATGCTAAGGATCAGTATGTTAAGAGGCAAAAAGAGCCACGGATACCCAAATTGGTATACCCACGAAATTACACTTAATGGCATGATTGGATTAGCCATCCAGGTCTAAAAACTTGATTGCTATTTCAAAGGCACCAGAGTTATCCCATAAGATCTCACGTTGTGTAACATGTACACAAGAGAAACTCAGTAGACTTTATTGTCCTAAGCATCACGAAAAATGAGTATGTTCATGAGGGGGAGTGAGGAATAAACCCAATGATACATGACCATACAAGCAAATTCGTGTAACATGGGTTGTAACCATGTCATAAAAGGCTTAGAGATTCAGGTTCTCTTGGTGATAAATCACCCACGTCCATCCTAATGCTTAGGGACATTATGAATTTACATGTACAATGCAATGTATGCATCATGCCATATAAGTGAGCATAGATGTTCCCATCTCAGATTGAATACGGGTCATAAAGCCAGACATATACCATCTTGAGATTTTTATTAAACAAACCACCACAGACAATTGTGCCGTCTAAGATGGAACCTCTGAAGAGGATTGGGAATATATGTTGGATAAGTATTTCTTTCTCCCACGAGTTTTAAATAAACCTTGAGCCAAATATGGGTGATCAGATTGTGGCCAGGTACACGGATTGCATGATTATGAATCCTACTATCCAACATCATAAGGAGAAAGATATAAGCTGGATATGATAAAAAAAAAGAGAATGGTATTGACCATCATTGTCTTGGCAAGATCCTCGTACCAGAGAATGAGATTTAAGACGTCTAAAGAAAGAAAAGATTATGCAAAGCTAGCTAAATTAGATGCCAGACATATAGACCCGAGAAATGAAAAGAAAAAGGTCATACCAGCTTAGCACCAAACGAATTTTATGTTCTAGAAGAGACACAACCAAGTTGCTACAAAGTCTATTATAGATAGACCAATATGTTCCATAAGAAAAGGAACCTCGGAAAAGAGAAAAGGTGCATAAAATATGAAATCCGAGGTTAATAGGGAAACCAGACCAGACATAGAAATAAGGTCGGCCGACTGAAACATCTAAGGTACCAGACCATGTAGCTTGGGACGCCAAGCTGCTAGGTATTAAAGGTCCTAGATAACAAAATCTCAAACCAATTGGATCATGTCTGGAATACAATGGAACACAGAAAGGGTATCGATACCAATGATATAAAAATGCGCAAGATAAGTAGCACTTGACCATAGAGATATAAGCGAGGATCAAGAACCCACGTAAGAGTACTCATAAAGATAAAAGGAAACCGTGGGGATGGAAAATAAATAAAGAATGATGGGCGTATTGGCCATAGAAACGCCATCAGATAAAACCAGTGATGAATAAAAGATCTTGTGAGAAAATCGTGAGATAAAAGAACATTCAAGCATGGCTTAATAACACAAGGATACTCACAGAGATTAAGAAAAGTTTATAAAAAGATATACTCCAATGTGGTGGAGGCTACTAATTTGACAAAGTCTGGTCAATAGATTGACATATAAATATGTAATGAGTAGCATATGGTTCACTGGATAAAGATATCAAAGGTACCAAGTGATATAAAAAAAGATGAGAATGAAGTTCTCAAGAACATCATTGTTCCGAAGCTGTTTATGGACTGAAATAAATCAGCTGCAAGTTGATTAGACTAAGTAAATACTTAGCAGAAAGTTCTATAAGAACAATTCAGATCAGTTCATGTAAGCATACAAAAGATGTATGGATTCCTTGTGATAAAAAATTGGCTACAATGGATAAAGCCATTGGTATATACGAAGTGATATATGTCTGAATGGATAAAACACATGAAACAAAGTGGTTCGTATGTGTTTGGGCCAATGACTCAATATATATTCAAATGTCCACGTAATGGCTAAGCCATGAGACTAGAAGATCCGTGGGACATGAAAGAACCTGCGAGTAAGATTTAATAGCAGATTAAAAGTCCAACTGAGTATCGGTCTAGTGTCATCCGTCCAACCAAGACACATAGTGATCAGGAGCAAAGATGTACGTAATGACCACATCTTAATGGAGTTCCAGAAGACATAAAGACGTCCAAGGGTTACAAATTCATTCAAAGGAGAATCCAACTGATTATCTTCACCAAGTCATAGGCAACCTCGACGTTCCGGAAGCTCAGACATTAGATAGGAATGCGTCATCTATAGTGTTGCATTCATCAGGGGGAGTTACATGTGTTGTACTATTTTTCCTGTCTTGGCTTCCCTTTTTAACACATTGGGTTTTGGGTTTACCAGGAGAGGTTTTAATGAGGCAACATCAAAGGCATGTAACAATCTCTGAGTCAGATGCGTCAACCAAGGGGGAGTGTTAAGAATAATTATGGTTGACTCGTAGTTATCTCATTCATGTTGTAGTTATCTATATGTTAGAGATAGAGCTTATCTACACTTTTGTAGTTGTATATATATGAGTGCTTATGAATGAGAATGGATATACTTTTCCCACAACAATATTAGAGTTTAACCAATAGATTTTCAATTCTTCAAGGGATTTTTCAAGTTATAGTATATGGTTTGCTATTTTTGCAGCTAAATAACTGTATTCTAGATTTTTGACTGAAATAGTTTTTAAGCCACACAAAATCACAAATTAGTTAGCAGAAAAATTTACCAGTTTGTTAATTCAAATTGTAATAAATAAGTATGCTGCATATGGGTGCGTTATATATGAACTTATGAAGCCAGAAAGAAAAATATGTAGGCGGTACAATTTACATTAATCACTATAGTCCCTCTAATTCTTATAAAAATTTCTAGAAATGGTCAAATCTAATATATTAAAATAGAGTTTTATTTGAAAATTACCTTGGCATATTTTTTTTTAGACTTATTGAAAATTTTTGTGACTTATCTATTAACTAACATCTATATTATTAAAAATCAAGTACACAATTGGAATGTTTGGAAACATAGATAGTAGAGTAAAAGAAGAATATTTGGAAACATGGATAGCAGATTAAATATTTTCTTCTATTTACACATTTAGTCATCTCATTTCTTTCTTATTTACAGATTCTTCCAATACCAATTAAAATAATATATTTAAATTAATTAATTTCAATGATTTGTTATTTCTTTGTCGTAAAAAAACAATCTAAAAATATATAGTGTATGTTATATAAAACTATCTATAAATATATTATTAATTTATTTATTTTAGTAAAATATAAAAGAATCTAACAAAATTTTACTTAAATATTTAAATATTTTTATAAAATTATACATTAATAAATTTCGTGATTAGTAATATAATATTATTATAAATTATTTTAACTAAGTTTTTATTATAAAACAGGAAAATAAAATTCTACACTATTTTTTAATAAATTCTATAAATGTATTCTTTATTATATAAAAATAGCAGTGTTACATTAGTTAAATATGGTAAAATTATAATAAATAGTTAAATTAACAAAATTTAAAATTTTATCTACTATTAACAAATAGTAATTAGACCATTTCAAAAATTAATTAATATGACATATTTAATTATTTACATTAATAATAAACCAACTAAAAATTTGAATTTTGTTTTTTAATTATAAAAAAATCTGTTGAGAAAGAATCTAACAAAATCTTACTTAAGAATTTAAATAGTTTTATAAAATAGTACATTAATAAATTTAGTAATTAGTTATATAATATTATCATAAATCAATGTTAACTAAAATTTTATTATAAACAAGAAAATAAAAATTCTACTATTTTTTATAAATTATATAAATAAACTCTGGATTACATGAAAATAGAAGTGTTACATGAATTAAATATGATAAAATTATATTAAATAGGTAAATTAACAAATTTTAAATACTAAAATTTTTCATATAAATAAATCATCATTCATCATTAAAATAGGCTAAAATTCATAAATTGTATAATAGCTTTATACAAAATAAATATTAGATATTAGATATAATAGATTTTTTGAACAATCACAATTTTGATAATCATCAATTAGGAACCAAATAAAATAGTCTATTTTTGAACCTATAAGATTTTGAATTTAAATATATTAGATATTAAATATAATAGATTTTTTAAACAATCACGATTTTGATAGTCAATCAATTAGGAACCAAATTTTTTTCCAGAATATTCATCAACTCATTATACCATATTTATAATTTGATAACATAATTTTCAATCATTCTAAAACGTGTGCAACACCCATCCAATATTTTGGGTATATAAATTTGGTACATTAATAATAAACCAACTAGAATTTTTTATTTTTTTAATTATAACAAAATCTGTTGAGAAAGAATCTAACAAAATTTTACTTAAAAATTTAAATATTTTTATAAAATTATACATTAGTAAATTTCGTGATTAGTAATATAATATTATTATAAATCAATTTAACTAAGTTTTTATTATAAAACAGGAAAATAAAATTTTACATTATTTTTTCATAAATTCTATAAATATATTCTCTATTATATAAAAATAGCAGTGTTACATTAGTTAAATATGGTAAAATTATATTAAGTAGGTAAATTAAAATTTTTTAAAAATTTATATGCTATTAACAAATAGTAATTAGACCATTTCAAAAATTAGTTAATATGACATATTTAATTATTTACATTAATAATAAACCAACTAAATATTTGAATTTTATTTTTTAATTATAACAAAATCTGTTGGGAAAGAATCTAACAAAATCTTACTTAAGAATTTAAATATTTTTATAAAATAATACATTATAAATTTTGTAATTAGTTATATAATATTATTATAAATCAATGTTAACTAAAATTTTATTATAAACAAGAAAATAAAAATTCTACTATTTTTATAAATTATATAAATAAACTTTGAATTATATGAAAATAGAAGTGTTACATGAATTAAATATGATAAAATTATATTAAATAAGTAAATTAACAAATTTTAAATTCTAAAGTTTTTCATTTAAATAAATCATCTTTCATTAAAATAGGCTAAAATTCATAAATTGTATAGTAGCTTTATACAAAATAAATGTATTAACATATGTTAAACTTATATATCTACAATTTTTTATTTATATTGAAACTCTCAACAATATATTGTTTTAAAATGTTTGTATACAAAAATATAATAATATATAATAAACTTTAATTCATATACTATTTTTTTTTAAAATGTCAATAGAAAACTATGGTATTTTAGCAACTCACTTAAAATATTAATGACAAATCAAATTTTAATTAAATTTTTTTTTAATTATAAAAAATATGTTGAGAATTTTCTTGTAAATAGTACCAAAATTCAAATATCTTATGTATAAAATAATAGATTAGATGTAGTAATAAAAAAATTCAAAATTAATTTTTAATAAAATAATATGATAGATACTACTATGTATAAAATTTACTAAAAATAGGTTTTTATTATTTAAACAAAACAGTGCTTTTACTTATAAATTCCGTAAAATATTAAAATGATATATGTTAAAGTATATTTTCTTATACATATTAAATAGATTTCTTTTAAGTAATATAAATAAATAAAATTTAAAATATATTATATGCAAAATGTATTAATTAAAGAAAAAAACTTATTTTGAAAAAGATTCTTTATTTGATTATTTCATATGGTTATTTTATTGTATTTCAACTCGAAAATATATTAGTAAGTAAATAAAAATTAATAATAAATTAAAATGTTTTAAGCAAATCACTATATATTAATAATTTTGAGGAAGAAATATAAAAAAAATTATAGAGTTACACAATGTATAGCACTAAATTAAAAATTATATAATTAAAATATTTGTAGTAATATCAAATACATTTATAAAATAGAAAAATATCCGCACGAACGTGCAGGTTAAAATCTAGTTTAATTTTAAAAACAACGGATTATTTTATTTTCACAATAGAACTCTAAGCTTTAGGAATATATATGTTTCATTCCACAAGAATGTTTTCTACTCTTTTTAGCTCAAGTTGGCTTTCTCTTTCTTCTGATTTGAGAGTCATGTAATATTTTTTGGTGTAAAGATTAATAGTACTATTCACTGGGTTGTGTTAAAAGTTCGTATACGTCTATGGAAATTCAAAATAAATCCCCTTGTCACATCAAATTTGAAATCTACCAAAGATTTGCATTGAATTCATCCAAGTTTTTCATATAATTTCATAAAATAAAAGAACCTGAAGAAATGATATACGTTTGAAGTATGGTTAAAAAGAGTGAAGGATGGGTGAAAGTAGATAGCAATGGGCGGAGTGGCGATTGCCACAAGCCATGGCGTCTTATTACAGGAGATGAAAACTATGTGTCGTTTCTAGAAAAAATAAATAAATTTAATCAAGAGCAAGATGCGTCCATCAGTCTGTCAAACTCAATCTTCAAAGTACAGCTTTGGCAGATATTGACAATGACTCAGTAAAAAAAACATATATAAACGAAGTTAATGTATGGAAATAACATGGTGTCGTTTTATGTCAAATCGTTCTTGAATAACATGATGATGTTTTCCATCTCTGGGCTATAATCAAATCAATGTGGCTATCTCAATATAGCTTCAGTAGTGGTCAAAAATTGAATCAGGACTCCAAACAAGTAAAACTATATCAGTGAATCCTGCCATTTTTTCTATATATAAAAATGCTTGTTTTTGAAATTTGAATTAACATACGTATTTTCACTTATTGTAGATTCTATAGTAACAAAAGTGTTTCAAGTTTTAAAATTTGGTTTCTCATACATTACTGTACCAAGTTATTGCTTAACTCCATATAAGTACCCTACCTGTTTGCAACTCTAGTCGTGCATGCATGTGTGTGGTTCGTATGAACAAATAAAAACGCATTTAAGTGGAACTTATAGGCAGAAACTAAAGCAAAATAATCAAAAATAGAGCTATGGGTCGACCAATCTTCATTATCCCACTAACTATTTTTTCATTTTTTATCAGTGTGGGCTTCTAATTATAATTTGAAGCAACTTAAAGCATTCTTTGGAACTTTTAGCCGAACATCATTACACTCGACCACACCTAATATATTAATTCATGCCCACCAACAGAAAGAGTGTGTCTTTTTTTTTTTTTTGTAAAAGGGCATATAGTGTATCTTTTTCTCTTTGTTAATAGTATGATGTTTGTGTTTATTTGTATATGTTATGTTGTATATGACAATCAAACGCGCTTAATATAAATAAATTGTAAATGAAAACAATGTGAAAAGATACAAACTAAAGTGTTAGGTGCGAATATAAATTCGGACATGAACAATTTTGTATGTGTTACAGTTTCGGTGTTCCATGTACTTTCATTCTGTAGTCTATATTTCAATGAGTGTATATCTCCCATAAAGGGAATTTGCACCCTATAATATAATAAAATTATGTAATTCACTATCTAACACTTTGACCTAGTTAAATATGATATACTATATATTTTTTATAATAATACAAATATGCCCTTTTAAACAACCGACGAAACCTGCAACCAAAACAACACAAAATTAATAATTAGTTTATATAAAAAAAATAAATCGTGGCTCTTCTTTATTCATATATCATTCTCTTCTTATTCTTTTCTCTATGAGATCTCTATTTCTTAATTTGTACCTCTTTTTTTTTGTCACAACATAATTCATACCGCATAACCATTGATGTTCATCGTCGCCACCGTATTCGCTCCTCTATCGTCGCCACCAGTTTTGTATCACTTCTTCACAATGTCTATTTTCTCTTCCACAAACTGAACCAACAACAAAACTCCTAATTCAACAGCCGTCGAATGCATCTTCTCCTCTGTTACCGTCAGATTCACTTATCCTTCATCATCGTCAGTTACTAAAGTTTGATCGGGGAAGATGATCTTTTTTTGTTCTATTCTATATTATACATATAGAATAGAAATGAAACGGTACATGTACTATATTTGGTATTATTTCACATGTCACATTGACATCACCACCACCACCAATTATTTCATTGCAGCCACAGTTTATTCTCCACCACCGTTCCCATGCATGGTTTCTCACCTTCACCTCGTTATTTTTCTCCTTCACTATTCCACCAGTTCCATTTCCAGTCATTCTATTTGCAATGTATTATTTATTTTTTCTATTCTATTTGGCGCACGTAGAATAGAAATGTATTGTACCGTAAATAAACATGTGTTATATATTGTTATTATATCATTAGTATGAATCAATTGTTTTGTACTTATACTTATTAATCTGCTCATCATTTAATTATATATATCGTTTCACCGTTTTTTATATATGACTAATAAGTAGATGAACTTAGCCTCTTTCAAAAATATAATATCCTCTTTGTCCACATAGCTTTCCATTTTGAACCACCCTTTTAATGCCTATAGAATGGTACGCCTACATGATACGTTCTTCGAGTGTAGTGGGTGATGTTCTATACTATTTTGTTACATTGCATGGTACTTATACCCAATATGATGATACGATTACATATGCTATGACATTGCAATGAATTTGTCTGGCACTCCGTATACTCAAAAACATTTCCCCATTGACGTGTTACAATATGTGATTGTCAGCACGCCACACACCCACTGACGACACTAACACCTCACTTGTTACTGGTAACTTGTTCAACACAGGGGGCAAAACTGGATGGTTTGTGGAGTGAATGTCTGACATTAAATTATGTCAAAATCAACGTTACTTATCTAATTTACACTCCATTTATGGTTATTACGCAAATTCTCCCATCAATAAATACGAGAGACCCATCTCAATATATGTATAACTAAAATAAATAATATCAATTGATTTTAGACCAATATTTTAAAATATTTTGAATAAAAAATCAATTTAAAATGGAACGGACCGATGAATTTGTAGATATCTCTACAACACAAGGTATAGTGATTTATGGCAGTTTGATTATGTGTAGAATATTTCTCGGAACCATGTGATCGTATTAAATGGGATATTACGTGTACACTAATCATAGAATCACATTTAATTTTGTTTGCATAAAGATCGTTCTTATTTTCATGCACACGTGATTAGTTTCACCGTATGATAGAATAGGACAATCTGCATGCAGCATGTATCGGAAAATATTGTTTAAAACAAACATAAAACTTTAGTCCTTAAATAGCTGTTTATTTATATGTTTAATATATGCCAGTCGTTGATAACTCCTAGACTTGAATTTCTGAGTAAAATTAAGAACAATTTTAAGCATGTGATTTACGTAATTTAATATCTCTTTTGCTATATAAAAAAAAAAAGTGTGCAACAATCTGGAATTTGTTTTTAAAAATTGTAGCGTGTCACTTTAATGAAACGTCGAGATCCACGGGAGAGAAAAGTGAAAAGAATAACCAACCAAACCAGTAATACCAAAATGTTGGTTATTTAAAATAAAAACAATAATAATAATGTGGTAACAATTTGAAGTGGTAAAAGGAGCGGTGGTTATACGGATTCCATACGGCTCACGTGAAAACCTGATTCCCTCTTACATCACCATCTCATTTTGCCCGGTCCAATTTTTTCTTTTCAATAAATAACAGCTGTAAAAACGTTTTTTTCTGCCTTAGTCCAATCAAACATTTTATTTAATACGTGATATATCTCTATTTTATTTTAATTGCCATTTTTTATTTGTACACAAATATTAATAAAATATTTAATTTTATATATTTTTGATAAAAACACAAATACCTATACAACTAATCATATTTCAACTAACAGAACACTAAAATAATATATAAAATTAATAAATTTTATATTAAAATTATAAAACAACATTTTAAACAATTTTTTTCTATAAAAACAAATAAATTTAAACAAAATGAGTATTAAATTAATTATAATTTATAAATAGGGATTAAATATTTTCAATATACTAAACTAATATTTTAATACATCAGTTGTGCTTTACAAAATAAAATGTACATATTTAATTAATAAACGAAATACATTTTTATTAAATAATTATCTTTTTAAAGCATGCTTTTAAATTATTTCTTTTAAAACAGAAGAACTATTATTTTATTATTCTTAAAATGGTTACTCCAAGGCATAGTTGATTATTAATCTAAAATTTCAGAATTCCATAAAAAAGAGTCAACAGTGTTTAGTAATCAAATTTCAAATTATATATAGATTAGACCTCCAAGATAAAATAGAAAAATCAGAAAAGGTGAAAGAAGAAAAAGTTCAATTATTTGAAAGAACAAAAAAAAAAAGAGAAATAAAAGTCTATAAAAAGAGACGCTTGGAAGAAGAGTCAATGGTCCACTTCCTTCCTTCTTCTCCGATTCATTTTCGAACTTTCCCTGAAAACTACTTTCTCTCACTCAAAATGGGTTCCATCGATTTCGACAACGTGAAAGCAGAGAAAGCCAAGTCCCTGCATCGTTTCCACAGCATTGGTTTCCTCTTCCGTATCACGGAGATCTCCGTCGCTCTCCTCTTACTCTGTTGGATCTTCACTTCCCTCCCTTTCGCCATTCAAATCTCCGGCGAGTTTCTCCGCCGTCTCTCTCACGTCGTCTCCACTCCTCTCTTCATGTTCTTCCTCGGTAACTCCATCGTCCTCGCTCTTCTCACCACCAAATCCACCGTCTTCTCCGCCACCGCTCACACAACCGGCGGAGCAGAGGCGGATATCTACGACGCCTTTATCAGAACCGGAGAAAACCGTGCCAACTCTTCCGACGTCGTAGATCTCACGGAGGATATCATCATCGATAAACAGATCATCAACACTGAAACGGATTCAAATTCAAATCCCACGGCGGCGCGTGAAGATCACGCGCATATAGAACCGGAGAAGGACTCGGTTTCCGACACTGATCATACTCTTACGAAGGTCTACCGGAGGAGCAAATCGGAAATCACGTCAAGAGAGAGTCCAGAGACGGCGGCGAAACCTTTGCTCCGGCGATCGGAGACGGAGAAGAAGTGCCGGGAGTCGCGCGAAGAAGTTCCGTTTCCGGAGGATAACCTGACGAACGAAGAGTTTCAGAAAACGATCGAAGCATTCATCGCGAAACAGTTGATATTCCGTCGCCGGGAATCACTCGCCGTCGTTATCCATAACCATAAAAATTAAAAAAGAGTTGATATATATATAAAAGACATAAACTATGTAATGTAACTTCGAGTTCGAACCAACAAACAACAGTTTTGTAAGGAAGAACATCAAAAGAGATCGGTTCCATCTCGTATAGTTTCTATAATGTTCGAATCAAGATTTGTCGAAAGATTCGGATGCATTTTAAGAACTCGATTTATATGAAGAACAGTGTTGTATGTTTCTCTATAGTATTATTTTGTCTTCTGTTGGTTCAGCCAAGTGTCACTTCCCTGAAGTGATAATAATACAAACTTGAAGTAGAAACTATGTTTCTTGTAAATAATGGTATCACCAAAATACTCTTGCTTATAGTGCAATCCAGGAAAAGAGACACCATGTTTCGTTTTTCTATTGGGCTTTTTGGAGTGTAATCTGTGAGTACATGTTTGGAACTTAGTAAGCATTTGGTTGGGAATATAATGTTTACTCACAGTTAAAGAAAAAAAAATCACTAGACAATGTTATATAGAGTGCGATCTTGTTTATCTTCATCATGTAACTTAGTTGTAAAGCATTTGTATTAGCTATATAAAAAACTAAATCAAATTTATAAAAATCAATGTTGGAGTGTAAGTTCTGACCAAGAAATTTAAGCCTAAAATGTGAATCAAAGACCTAAAATGAGGTGAAAGTCATTATCGAATTGGAAAGAACCCGACAAAATCAGATTTACATGGAATAAACAATAGGATCAAAACTTACACGGTGAAACCTGATATAAATGTCAAAGTCTATTAAAAAGAGTAATAACACTTGCCTTAAAATAATAAAATCTACAGAAATAAATATCAACATCTTATTTATATGAACAGTTTACTCTGTCCAAGGGCCCTCAATGTCACTAATTAATCTTCTGAAATGATGACACGTGGCACTTCACATATTATTTTATTTTTTTGGTTGGTGTTGTTAGTGTTGGGCTTTCGTAAAAAACAATTGTTTTGGGCCTAAAAAGAATAACTCAACTGTACTTCTAATACAATCATGGGATCCTATTATAATTGTTTTTATCTTCACGACTTCGACGAGAAAACAGCCGTCGAGGGGTTTCCACCATTGTTGAGCTCATGTTTGTCAAGATGAATATGGAACTCCAACTGGGTTACGAGGGACGATAATTTCCGACTAATCTCTGGTGGAAGTTGTCGTTGGTGTGGAGTCTCGTGCGTAACTTTTCACCTACTTAAGGAAACCGGCCACCTTTACTGATCTTCCATGCATTCAATCATTCACATTAATGTTTCAATTAACTCCATCTCCCCACTCCTTACATGATTCTTATGCATTCCATCTCTCCTATCTCCCAGTCCGGTGACTTTGGCAGCTATAATATGTGTGTCTTTATCTATAAATTCATCATTTCATTTCACAATCATATAAACACAAAACCTTTCATAGAGTAGAGTGGAGAACTCCTTTCTCCTCCTTGATGACTTGATAGCCGGGCTCTGTAACACTACCTTCGAAGTACGACTGCTGAGATTTTGGGAGGCCAGAACTATAAAGAGAGGCGGCAAACAAAAAATTATTCATTTTCTTATTTATTGCCGAGTTTGACCTTTATAAATGAGTTCACTATGTGTTACAAAAAATGAGTTCAGTATTATCGTGTAAGATATGATCTCAACACCAAACCTTCTAAAAGTCTTTCCAGATAAGAAGAAGTTTCCTGCAAAACAAGGCATGATGTAAGGTTAATCAAACATTTACAAATTGGCTGTTAAACTTATGCGGAAGTCAAATGAAGAAACTGGAAACAACAAACACTCACTTTTGCAAATGATATGCAAACCAACCAAGGATATTGGGAATTGCAACATTCATCAGAGACTGTCCAGAAATACACAATAAAGAGTTTTAATAAAGCAAGAAAGTAGATTTCATTAGTTGTTCCTGGATCAAAACAGAATACTTTTTGTCAACCAAAACAAAGTAGTTAAATAATAAAGAAAAAAGTTATATCTGGTGTTCAAAAAAAAAGAAAAAAGACACAAGCTATAACTCTTTTTGTCAGATGCATTCTGCAATCTGACCACTGCAACAATTGTAACTAACCATAGCCCCCTCCTCCTCCCCCCCCCCACAATTGGATAGAGAAGCAAACACATAGTACTATTTATGGATAAGAGAGATGCCTTGGTGATTGCAGCTTGTGTTGGGAGAACAATAACCATAATGAACCCAAAAGATAGAAACCAAGCATGGTAAGTCACAACATTTTTACAAGTGACGAAGAGGTTGAATTTTCATTGACTTACACTGAAGCCGAACTGAATAAGACATGCAAGAATAGAGACTGAGCTGTCTTTGATAACTGAGAAAAACCCATCATGCTTGATTGTCTGGAACCCATCTGATACCAATTATCCATGTGTATGAAAGGTCATCGTAGATCATTCATGGCCCCTTGCTATCACTTATCTTTTGATCCTTATCTACACATTCTAAATCCTAATCTATTAAATGTTCCTCTTATATATCAAAGCCTTCAAGCTTTTTACCTCCTGATGAAGTAATATGAAAACTTCTTTGGACTTTCTCTCGGTTTAGAGGATCTAGAAACTAGGGGTTTGATGACAAAACTTGGGATAAAAACGGCCTTAAGAGATGATGTCTTATATTTAAAGAAAAAACAAAGGTAAGAGCATTTGGTGTATATGGCTGCAATGTAGTGATCAATGGCTCGAGATACTATTTTAAATAGCTTTTCTGAAGATGACAACTGTTAGGATCGTGGCATTAACCAAATTTAGGCAAAATAAAGCTTAATTTTAATATTGGATAATTTAGTATGTATATTTTCATAATACTGAATATATGTTATATTACTAAAAAAGTTATGAAAATTTGATAATTAATAAGTATTATTTTATGATATTTTGGAGAATTCATTCTCTATTTTCAAAGACCAACTATATTGTTTTGAATATTTATCATCTTTGGTCAATAATTTCAATTTGGAAAGTGATATAACTACAAAATGCAATCAACCTACTCTTTTTAATCAAATAAAGTATTTTCTTGAAAATTTATTTGAGAAATATCTAAGATAGACCTAAAAAGGTTTTTGTTACCAAAATAGCATTTAAGAGAAAAAATGACTAATTTAAAATTTATCCAATGAAACAAATTGGAGGTGAGATTTAAAATTTTAAAAGAAAAACAAAAATTTCAAAGAAAAATGTCTTTTTTGATCAATTTTTTATGGTCTATGGTTTGTAATAAAAACTCAAAAATGTTTATTTGAGAGATTTGACCAACTTCTTTTAGAAATCTACAGCTTTATAACATCAATAAGGACAATAATTTTATAAGTATTAATAAAAGTTCAGACATCTTTTGCGGTCATCTCAACAAACAAAAAATATAAAACATGACACATCAATGTAACTTTTTAAAAAATTGTAAAAATATTCACATTTTAATGATTTAACCTTTGAGCCAAATAAATTAACAATACATCAAATGGTCTATAAATAATATTTATAACTAAACTATACATTTTGAACCCGAATCATTTGTAATTTTAGATTTAAAAATAAATTTTATTAATTTTTAGATCTATAAATAATTTTCATCAATTTTTTGTTGGTATGAGTCTAGAAAATTTAAATAGAAAGGCTAAATATATTAAAACCAATAAACAAATATAGGGAAAAAGGATCCAGTTTGTATGTTGAACATCCATACAGTTTCAAAATTTACTAACTACTAAATCACAATAGAACTAATATAGAATATTGTGAACCAAGTGATAGTTATATTTTCATGATTTTTTAAATAGAAAAATATAAATAATTTGTTTTAAAAAATAAAAAGTAAAATTTGTAGTAAAAATTGAGAAATTTATAATTAAAAATAAATTAAAATTTCATTAAAACTTAAAATATATTTATATAATTTGTTAATTTTGTTTATCCGCCCGTAGGGCGGGTCCGATCCTAGTATATATTATTAAGTAAATTACTAAAACAAAATTATGATTTAGAGTTAAAAGAAACAAGATAAATGATAGAACACAATGAGAATAATACATTTTACGTATTTCCTTAATAGCCTCTTGTTTTATTTACTTAAATCTTGCAAGAAGTTCCAAAGTCATCATTACTAAAATCATTCTCTCAATCTTTCTCACTTCTTGCGTCACTCCAAATATCTCATTTTATTGATTTTAACTCTTGTGTAATTTTCTGGAAACTATTGTATTTGTGTGTGTGTGTTTAGATGATCTTGATCATCTAGTTAGTTCTATTTATAAACTTCAATTGTAATTTCTACTACAATAGACTACTATATTATATTTTTTTGTCATCGTCCATAAAATAAAAATTAAGTGGTAGTCGAATTTAAATCGTGATTATTATATTATATTCAATTATATATTTAAGAAGATCAATTATTTATCATATGAAAGACGATGTGCTATATATCGTTTAAAAAGGTGCATTACTTCTAAACAATTTATAGTGTATAATCTTCTATTCCCTAATTGTTGAGTCGTGCAATATATATACATTTGATAAAGCTAAATATAGTTCATATCACGAATGAAAAATTATGGTGTTAATTTGTACGATGATGAAAACAGGTGAAAACTATTCAGTGGAAACAACCACACATGGGGACCAATTCCGCTCAGCTACACAACTCGTTTAAAGTAACCTTACGACACTAAACATATGCGGCCAAACGATAGCTAACAATTGGATTTGCTTAGTGCTAGTAAACAGATTTTAGAAGATTAGTCGGTTGAATTTCGGCTCACTAGATATCTCTGGATGATTAAAAAACTATTAAATGAAAACCCATTAAAAATAACGAAAATCATATGTCATGCGATACAAACGATGTATTGTATGATTGAAAAAAGAAAATATTTCATATTCTTATGTGTTTCATAAGAAGTCATCCCGAATTCTATATAATATTTCAAAACTGAAAAATAATTGAAATGTATAAGCCGCATGCAGAGTGTCCGGTGGGTGTACGTCTGAGCACTAATCATAGTGCGTAATAATATTGAATTGCAAAATATTTTAAATATACACTTTTATGCAGAGATTCATGCAGAAAAGTTTAGATGAAAAGTTAAATTCGTTTAATTTTCACCAAGACACGTATTTAATCTCTGCTGATAAAATTTCAAAGCAGCTTCTTTCACCTTTTCTTTTTCAATATCTTTTGTGCTTCGTTTTTTTTTCTTTCAGATGTTAATCATATCAATCAAAGATTGTCGCTTTTAGTTTGTTTATAGGATCTTTATTTGAGTTTTGCAACAATGATGATTGTCTATACCACGTCGGCTATTGCTATGTGGTTGTTGCATTCAACAACCATCAATGCATTTGATTAGCTTATGTTTTTATAAACTTAACATTCTAAATTTACCTACGAGAGTTGGATTTATACTTATCTTATAGTGAAAAAATAAAAAAATTATGTTACAAGGAATATATGCATGCGTAACTACACTTTTTTCACTGTTCAAAAGAAGCTCATTCCCTATTTCATGTACTTTCACCGCAGGCTCACAGCTTTGGGAGCCGATGAATGAAAGCATATTCCAAAAAAATCACTTTCTTTATTATTTCAATTAAATAAAAATAAAAAGGAGCTAACACATGCATTATTATCCTTATAATGGATGCATGAACGAGAACAGGAAAGACAAGGATGTTGACGTGAATCAACATATAGTATCTTATTACATAACCCAAGCCTAAGAATTATAGTATAGCTTATAGATATTTGGCCCACGTTTATATCAACGGCCGATAAAAAGACATGAATTTTCTAAATGGCAATGCCCCATATATATCAAATACATTTTGGGTGTATTCATTCAGCAGGATCCTGATTACTGTTGTCACACTGAACTATATATGTATTTTTCATTTTATTTTTAAATAAACTTTATTGATTATATTTAGTTTAACCATACGTAAGTTTTTGTTCTGTTTCATGCATAATTTTTTCTTTGGGTAAATTTATTATTATTAGTGTTCATCGTTACTTACAAGAAAAGAGATGCTTTAAATCATTTTATCAGTATTTAGGAAATAGGTTTGTAGTAATAAATCATTTTTTACTAAAAGTAGAAAACATACATTGATGTGTGAAAATTGTCTGGGAATTTATAAACATAGACGCCAGGTGTTGTTATTTTGCTGCACATAGGACCCCCACTAAAACCATATAGACACGGGTATTGTTCTTTGTAATATTTGAAATTGATATGTACTTAAATATATATATATATATATATTTATTATATATCTTAGTTTTAGTTAGTATATATAGTAGTTCAAGAACATATGAATTAGGTTGACAATATTTGTTATTTCCTTTTATAATTCACATGGATATTTTACAAATTCGACGTACAATATTACACATCAACAACATTATTACAAACCATTAAACTGCAAATGATCAGATCAATAGTTAATTATTATTGGTAAAGATTGATGATTAATTATACACCGATTAGCTACTGCAAATTCGTACGACAAATAAAGTTCTTATTTGTTATCGTTGACTTTAGTCCACTTAGTTTTAGTCGTATATTTATGATACTGCAAATTTCGTACTACAATTATAGTGATAGTGAAATTGGGTTTTCCTGGGCATATCAAATGGGCCGACTTGGGGTGTGCTTCCAGAGAAAACACATTCTTGGCCATGTCCAAAATCGTCAATACGAGTTTTTGACGTGAACTAGGATATATGATTAAGTATACATATTAATATACATATCTGATTTTAAGCAATGAACAACGTTAATATAAATATTTTGATAAAATTAGATATGTAAACTAGGATATATGATTAAGTATACATATATTCAATTATCTTCAGATATGCATTCGGGTTCGGATGTTACCCGTTTGAGTTCGGATATTCAATTCTTCTAACTTAATACCCGTTCAAGTATTTTGCTACTTTTAGTTTAGATTTCGGTGCGCGATTATTTTGATCAAATTCGGGTATGGGTTCGGATATCGGATAAAATGTTCACCCCTACTACCTTTAGACCACATTCACTTTGGTTATAACTGCCATTCTTCAAAGTTTCAAATTTTAATTATGCCAATCCTTTCGTTATTAAACTTCACAGATTCTGTTAGCTTGGCAAGCATTATGGAGTGGGGCTTGGAGCTGGAAACCTTGATATCAGATAGAGAATCTGTGTGATTTTTGTTGTCCAATTCTAAATGTACATGTATGCGAATTTCAAATCATTTAAATAAAAAAGCAATAATGTCTAGGCTTCATAATCTTCCTAGATCCAAAGTAAAGTCTCTAGAAATTCTCATTTAAGAGTAATTGGTTTGAATCCAAACAAAAGAACCAACCTCTTTAAACTACAACGAGGCCACATCACTCAGGATGCTCGATCTTCGTTTGGTTCTCAAACCTCAGATATTTTGGTAGCCTTGTCAAGCATTATGGAGTGGGATTTAGAATTGGAAGTATATCAAACTAGGAAGCTAGTCTCATCACACATAGTGTAACGATGGAGGACCATCGCCAATCTTACGTGTGTGTCGACGAATTATCCGGCTTGCCTTAATGAAATCTTTGTAAGTGAGATAGTTTTATCCTCTGGTTGATATTTCATCTCTGTTTAACCAGATGATCAATTATCCGGTTCTTTCTGGATGCACAATTACATGCTTTAAGAAAATTATATAATCGAAATGGCTGTAATCAGTTTTATCACAGATAAACAATATTTGTATATGACTTTATGTGTTGTTTTTCTGTGTGCCATTGATCTAGAAACATTCTTTTAAAATTGATCAGAAACATATAAATTCTTGGGAAAATTATAATTATACCACAAGTTTGATACTACTTTGCAAATTTATCTTTAATGAATGATAATTTTGAAAATACATTTAAAATATGATGAAAATAGACTAAATTATTTTATAAATATTTATAAAACATTAAAAACTCAAACCTACCTATTCAACACTAAACCCAAAACAATAATCACTAAAGTGTAACCTAAATATTAATATATTTTTGATTGAAAATATTTTTGAAAATAGTATAAATTTGTGTTATTTTTAGCAATTTCTCTAAATTCTTTGCAAAATAAACATAAGTTATGCAGACTAAGGATGAATTTGCTAAATAGACTTTTGAATCTACCAAAAACGAGTTCATCGCAAAGTAAATACATCTGCTAGATAAATTATTGAAATTTTCATTTGCAACATTCGCTGATACTATTTTCGTAAATATGCCATCTCATTTTCATTTTTGTTTTTTTGGTTTTTAGTTTTGGTTTTTGACTCGACCAACAACTCAGTTTTTTTTTTTGGTTTTTGATGGTCATTATTTAGATAATTTTGCAGAACTGAATCAAACAAAAAAAATTACAATGAGATGTTTAATATTAGAGAGAATACGAATTTGAGAAAAAAAGAATTAGAAGAAACATAGGATTTTGTGAAAAAAAAAACAAGGATTTATGGTCTTAAACCAAACCAAGTAGCCATTATGTTTGTCAATGAGGTGCTTCTTCCTTTTTTTTAATTTCTATTTTACTTCAGTTTCTTTACCGCATTTTGTGTTATTTCCTTTTATGTGTTGTTTCCTTTTTTGTCTTTATTTACCCTTTTTTGGTCGACTCGTAGATGTTTTAGAGTTGTTACGCTACTTATAAACAGAGCTCTTTGCTTGCAAACGAGACTCACCACTTCTTACAGAGGCGAGAACACGTTCTTGTTCACAGGCGTGGAGAAAAAACTTTTCTCCTCACCCAAGCAACTAACCAAATCCTAGAGTCCATCATGGCCCTACATCCCGTTCTTCTCCAGTTCGTTTCCTGTAGAAACGCTGTAGATGCACGACACGTGGAATACCGAAGACAACCTCGGATTGTTTATGTTCCCCGTGTTTCAAACTATCCAAGTCTATTCGCAAAAATCACCGAATCCCTAGGAGTTCCAACGGTTTGTAACCACTGCAGCTTCAGTGGCCGAAACTGCAATGCTGGCTAAGTCATTAGCTCAAAACTACTTGCCTCCTGAAGTGAGACAATACATCTCCCACGAAGTCCGCAGCTTCGTTAAACGCTCCATGGTTCATTACTTTCATTCCTCTCAGATGACAATAACCATCGAAGAGTTTGAAGGAATATTACCACAACGAAGTCTTTGAGGCTGCAAAGGCCTATGTAGCCACCAAGATCTCTCATCTAACAAAAGAATCAAAGTTAGTAACACGTGAAAGATAACAACTACAAACGTCACCGTGGAACGTGACGAAGAAGTTATTGACGTTTTCAATGGTGTCCAGTTCCGATGGGTCCTCCGGTTGCCACCGTGTTGGTGACAAAGGATGAATACTCCAAAGCCCAGTTCTGATGTTAGATCATTCCACCTCAGCTTCGACAAAAGATTCAAAGACATAGCTCTTGAATCTTACTTGCCGTTTATGGTGAAAAGAATCCACGTTGATGAAGCAAGAGAAGAGAGAGACTCAAGCTGTTTACTCTGGACGCATGTTCTTGGCGTTCAGACAACTGGACCTCGGTTACTCTTGACCATCCTTCTACTTTCAAGACACTTGCAATGGATTCAGATGTCAAGAGGTATGTGATGGAAGATCTTGACAAGTTTGTGAAACGGAGGAGTACTATAAGAGAGTTGGTAAGGCTTGGAAGAGAGGGTACTTGTTATACGGGCCACCAGGGACAGGGGAAGTCAAGCTGAATTGGAGCCATGGCTAACCATTCTCAACTTCAATATTTACGACTTGGAGTTGAGCTGCTGTTGAAGACAATTCCGAGCTCAGCAAGATTGCTGATTAACCACTGGTAATCGTTCAATTCTTGTGGTGGAAGATATAGATTGTTCCATCGAGTTGAACAATAGAACAACAATGTGATGATGAAACAAATAAAAAAAGAAACAAGAAAGTGACACTCTCTGGACTACTGAACTCACTGATGGTTTATGGTCAAGCTGCGGCGACGAAAGGATCATAATATTCACAACCAATTACAAAGAGAAGCTGAGACCCTGCGTTGTTGAGGCAGGACGTATGGATGTGCACATTCACATGTCGTACTGCACGCCGAGTGCTTTCAGGGCATCTTGCTTGGAACTATCTAGAGATCCAAAGAGCACCCTCTTATTCAGCAAGATCGAGGAAGGTATTGTAGCGACAGAGGTTACTCCAGCAGATGTAGCTGAACAACTTATGAGGAGTGAGTCTGTTGATAGTATTTCTTGAGGGGTTGATTGAGTTCTTGAAAGCCAAGAAAGATCAAGAACGAACCGGATAAGGACAAAACTCATGAGGCTGATAAGAAGAACGCAACTAAAAGACTCGGACAACAAGAAAGAGACCACTAAGCGGAAAGATTCCAAGGTCAAGAAAAATGGAGAGGTTGATGAACAAAGATGAATGATCGTTCACATGTTGTTTCTGTTTATGAGTTTTTTTTTCTTCAAAAATGTGTTAACTGTTACCTAAACCTTTGCATTAATTACATGTTCACATTTTTTCTTATGCTTCTTGGTACTCAGCATCTTCATCATCTTCCTCTTTCTTCTTCTTGCTGAGCATTCCTGTTTAATGATGTGCATCATTTTAAGAAACAATACTCAATCTGAGCTGAAAAAGAGTTCTTCCTTACCTTTTTTAACCAGAACGTTTTCCAGTTTTTCCAGTTTGCCGATAAAAAGTAAACAAGAATAATATTAAACAACTTCATAACAAAAATAGAAAAGGCCACTAAAATGGTAGAGTTATTACATCCATAACTTCATCAAGATCAACCTCGTGACTGACATGATTTGATGTTAGCGCCTTCTCATTTTCAAGAACTTCCTGCAAGAATCAGAAACACAAAAATGAAGACACACTTGTACGTATAGCATATACAAAATGATTTTAACCTTCATATAATCTCTAGCAGCTGCGGCCAATACATTCTTAAAGCTAGATTCGAGAGGGTCGACTTGACTGCATCCGGATCCATCTTTTTAGAGCCAAATATGATTTGATTGTGCACAACGCGAAGCATCAGCCACCAAATTCAAGGATTCAGAATTGTATAACGTTCTAAGTGATGCAGAGATGAACATCGAAGGTCGAAACACTATGGAACTGTTTCAGGCCTTTGTGTTTCTAAGGTTGGCCCACACGACCCAAATAATAAGTTAGTTAAGATTGGTAAGCCCAAGCTTTAGTAATACTTATTAGTTAACATATTTTAATTGATTTAGATATCTATATAAAAATTTACAAATCCAAGTATAATATACGATATTCAATTTAATATTTAAAACTTTAGAATTTTTTTCTCAGATTAATATCTTGTATTTTTAACCAAGAAATTCATGCAAATACAATGTAAATCAAATTTATTAATAATGTATGATTGAATAACACCTAATTTGAATTAAGATTTATAATCATAAATCAATACACATAATTTCAATATAGAATTTTAAAATCATAGAATAAGTAACAGTAAATTAGTTTGAATGTTTCAAATCTATTGAAATAGCATAGACTAGAGAACTCCACTTAGATAGTGCTAAAGCTCCCCACTTAGATAGTTGTGTGTGATCAGTCTGCATTCCGATTGCGATTACGGTTAGCAGATGACGAAGCTGAGCCTGAGCGATGGATCAGAAGAAGATGATTCTCAAATAGTGATTATCTCCCAGCTTGTATGAGCATCGCATGTCTCCTCGGATCGTAGGAGCTTCCAGTTACCATCATATTTCTTCTCATTCAATATTTTCTTCCTAATTGTTGATTCGGACATGTATTATCCTTTTTTTTATGGTGCTAGTGATCCATCTCTTGTTTGTTTTTCTTCATGTTAGGCTCGTTCAGTACATGGGGTTTAGATCCCTACCGCTGTTGGGGTACGAAACGTCTTCATGCATATCAAAGTTCACATTGACGGGCCACCAAGTAAAATTTATTTGGATTCAGTCTCAGGGAGGAGGCCAATAATTCAGAATTTCTGTCAATAAAGGCATGTATCTATCTTATTAAAGTAAAAGTACTTTAAGATTTTGTTTGGAAACATAGATAATGAGGATTGTTTTGGATACATAAGATAGCAGTATTCAAAAATAATTTCTTTTATTTACAAAACTTAACCTTTACATTTACAATAAAATCTATCCTTTATTAAAACTGTAGTACTCATAAAACTTCACCCTTATTTTTTCTTCTTATTTACCATTCTGTCGCATTGAATAATTTAAAAGAGAATTTTAATTACGGGCTGACTTAATAATTTTTTTATCTAACCGAATAAATTCAAAAACAAGCATAATATTAACAAGATAGATCCAAAAATCTAGCCCTTACGTTAACAATATTTTTTATTTCCAAAATTACAACCCACAAATAAAGAAAATCCATCAATCAATTGAAACTAAAATCTAGAGGTTTTCATATATGAACAAAACGTAATAAATTGCTAAATTGAGATATTCATTATTCTTATATTTTAAATCATATATTTTCTGTGTTAGACAACCATATTAATTTGTTAGTTATACATTTTTTCTTATTTCAACAAAAATCTAAAATAAAAAAATAGTATTTATATGAAATAATTGAATATTACATAAATTTTATTTTCTAATAGATCAAACCAATAATAAAATATGAACAATTTCAAACATATAAAACACATATAAAACCAAACACAATTATATATGTTATATATTACAATTTACTATAACACTCATGCGGATGTTAGTCATGGTCATCTAAGTACCCATCGACTATAATTCGGTCTTTCTGAATGTTGGGGTTCAAAATGGTTTTACATGAATATACGGACGGTGTCGAGTAAGATCATTCAAGGTCCAGGTAAGTTTGTAGGAACCTAAAAATATTTTAAAACTGTTGGTTTATAAAATATTATTAAATAATTTTAAAAATAAAAATAAAAATAAAATCAAAATCAAAACCCCGCGCTTTAAAGCGCGGGTCAAAATCTCTTACTTCCTTATGAGCACTTGCCATTGTATATATCATACATAATTGGGCGACAATCTGTTCTACGCACGTTTGGAATTACACTAAGCGTGAATTGGACATTTAGTGTGGGCTTAGCGAATTAACAAAAAATTATAGATTATTTAGAGATTAATAAAAGACTAGCTCAGTATTTTAATTTTGGGTGTATATATATGTAAATTTTGTGGTTCTTCACCTTAATGTCGCATGTTTTGCATTCGAGCAGCACTTTTTGCTTTTTTCGTGTTTTCTTTAATGAGAGGTTTTTTTTTTGTAATTTGTCTTTATCCTCCTAAAATCTTTAGGATTTTATGCAACTTCTCTCTACAGTATTCATCCATTGTTTTCACCTTTTCTTTTTCCATTTTTCTTGCTTATTATACTTTAAAACTTGTAGAACTGTCATTTAAAATCAATGTCAAGCTTTAAAATCCGAAACATGAACTGTATGATTTTTCTGATTTAATGGTCGAGTTGGATTAAAAACACCACAGTTCACCCGCTCGGCTCGGTGTGGGTCTTTAGGCTTGGTGAAGGTCCTTGGATCTTGAGTTTTAGTGAAGAGTCGAAGGCCAGTATCTATCCTTTTGAACCAAGTTTTGGGTTAATTATTTTGCGCCAAACCAAGATTTAAACATCATGGTTTTTTAGTTTTGTTTTTTTTTCATTTTTAAATTCAAAAAACAAATAAGCTAAAGTTGAATTAAGGGCAAATTTCTCAAATAGTTTTTTTTTGAAGTTTTGTCACAAAAATAGACATTGAGAGGAAAAAAACAACCATAATAGACTTTTTTTATTTTGAAAATTTTAATATTTTTTTAAAATTTGTAATTTTTAAACCTCAATTCCAAACCTCCTATCCCATAACTCTAAACCGTAAGTTTAGATTAATTAACCCAAATGTATAAATATATATATTTACATCATTTAATAAAGTCTATTTTGGTCATTTTTTCTTTGAGTGTTCTTTTTTGGGACAAAAATCTTTTAGGTCTATTTTAGTTTTTATCTGTTGAATTAATTCTAATCACATTTTTTCCGGTCAACAATTCTCCCTCTCTCTGCACATATAGTAACGACTCCGAGTCTCCCGCAACATGCGCATAAGACTTCTTTTTAGAACCAACAAGCTGGGGTGGTCCTGAGCATGTCTAAATGGAACATTATTATAGGGCTTCAAACTTTTTTAAAAAATTACAAAGAGAAGACTCCCAAAATTTATAAAAAATATTTCTATAAAACCCTTTCTAAATTGCTTAGAGCCTCCAACATCTGAGGCACGGTCCTGCCAAGCTCTTGATATCTTTCTCATTTCACATCTTTTACTAAAAAAACTAGCTATCTCTCTCTCCCAAAGTAAGTCTCAAAAGTGTTTCATATGTCGTAGTTCGTAGGGACTATTTATGAGTGTTATGTGAAAGTTTATCATGACTTTATCATGAGACTCATATTCATTTATGATTTGTTACATTTGGAGCGAATATAAATAGTTAAGGAAAAAAATATCGTATCTCGATTCCATGGTCTCGTTTACGGAAAAAAATTATATTCTTTCATTTCCATAATGAACACCATAGATAATTATTTTTTATAAGAAAAATGAAGTTGTGTTAAAGATGTTGTCTCAAATTGACCTAAAATATCGGGTGGTTCAAGAAATTATGTTCACGTACTAGTAAATTAAAAGAGACAATATTAACTATGGAAGGTTCAAAGCTTAGAACTACCACCAATTTAGACATAGTGGATCTTTTGTCTACAACTCTTAGACCATTATCTATATGCTTGCTTGTAGATATGGTTGTTCTCGATCAGCGTTTCCCTTATACTTTTGGACAATTTTTCTATGTTCAAATAGCTATTTGCAGTTGTATCTCTTGAAGCTGTTGCAAAAGAATTTGAATGCAATTAATATACGGTACTTGTGTTTCAGACTGCATATGATCTTGAGGTGTCTCATGTTCAACATTGGCCCTAAACAAAACTCACTGAAACATTTTCCTAAGATTCCCATTTCTATAGGCCTCCATATAAAGAAAAAAGTCCAAATGTTTATATATAATATAAATACTTTTTTAATAGGACCACGATACTTGAAAATATCATGTTAGTATTTGGACCTTTTGATTTTAGTAACGGAAGTTTAAGTGTGAGGCTGTGAACCAAAGAAAACATCCATAATAGCCAAATAAACTTTTAAAATAAAAATAAAAAGCTAAAATCATTTTTAACAAGCATTTTGTTTACTTTTTTTCTAAAATTCTTATTTTTTTGTGACAAAACACTTTTATGCTTTATTTTGCTATCAAGAGATCACCTGCGAATCATAAACACAACTTCTTAATAAATAAGCCCTCATTTTATATTTTGTTTCAAGCTCCCAAAATTTCAAGACCGATCAGCTTATGCTTATACATTCTTGCCTCTATCAGGTTTCATAGGATAGATCTTACGGGTGCCCTTGCAGCTATGAAATCTTCTTTGACAAAGGTTACATAATATAATGATGGTCCCCCTCATGAGATGAGTGAAGTCGATGCACTTAGAGGTGGGGTAGTACTGGGACATCAAAAAATTCTAAGAAGTGATCATAGCCTTGGTTCTCATAATGCAAGTCTACAAGAGAGAGTGGACGGAGCAACGATTTTAGGAGGTTCCAGCATTTGATTTTTATGGTGTTACGAATCCAAATGTAAATGGTATTCGATCTGTCATTGAAAAAAGTTTGGAGTGCAAGATGCCAAAGCAGGTTTTGGCATAACAAGAGAGGAAAATATATATATATATATATATATATATATATATATATATATATATATATATATATATATATATCAATGGTATACCTTTTGCTATATGTAAATATGTTGTGAATATAAGGTAAACAATATATGTTGTTACATTGTTTTAATTTCCGGAATTGGATGAAAAGGCTTACATAAATACCTAAAAGTGTGATAATAATAATTCACGAAACTAAAGAGCAACATGTTTCCACTTTCTCAAAACGGCAATTCTCCTTACCCCTCGGTTCCCTTGTTTTTTTCTCAACAACTACAAAGAAAAATATAATCAGAAGACTATTATTTAAGAACACATACTCAGTAAGAGTAAGATCGATCTAAAACAATAGGAATGTTAATCAAGATGAGTAAGATCAATCTAGAAACTATACAAACACCTAATCAGGAGGATTAAGATAAATCAGTAATATGTAGTTTAACTAATTAACAAGTAGGATGCATGAATTTTTAATTGGAAACTATCAACTAGGCATTACAACAAATTATGCATTAAGTCCAAGAGAAGTGATTTATATTGTGCACATATTGGTCATGCCTTTCTAGTTTTCTTAAGGATATTTAGGGTCAACAACCAAAGAAAATACATGTGGTTGGTCTGGATTGGGGTTTTAACTTTAATGGCTCACATTAAGGAAGATGATGACTTTATAATTAGGTACATGAAATCACATAACATACTAGACTAACATAATTGAAAACGCTTTGGTGGAAAAGATTCAAGACTTGTAGTTTAGGTTAAATATGGCGTCTCTTGTCATGATTTAGAATAAACCTATCTAAACCCATGATAAATATTTGACTGTTTGTATTTGTAAATTAGAGAAGAAATGACTAGTGCACAAAATTTCCAGAACAACTGCCGAGAAAATGACTTATATTTCTATGTTAAATAGCATAGAAATCTCGGTGGAAAAAAAAGATCGTGACTGAATTTAAAGATGAGCTGCCAACTCATCGTCCCGTGATTATCCTCGTCTCAAGGAGATCTCGGTGGAAAGAAGTCTAAGTCGTAGCTCGATTTGTCTCAAAGGAGAAGTCAGATTTGTGTGAATAATATCATATGAAGAAAAGCTCGAGTATTTGTTTATTAGCATGAATATGGTTTGTTATTGTCATCTAAAAGATGCTTGGTTTCAACAAATACGTTTCTGTATTTCTTTGTGAATCAAACATAAAAGAAAAGTCATCTCTGTTTTTCTTGTTGATCAATCAATAGGTGGAGGAAATGTTTGTCATTATTGAAACATAATGATTCAATAGAAAATGAATCTTTTGTGGTCTTTTTGACTGAGCGAGAGATCCACTAAGAAAATGTCTTCTTCTCCTTCTTATAGGACTTGCGGCACTTGCCCCTTCTCCTCGCTAGTTGCTACACGTGAATCCACATATCTAGCTATGACTTGTTTTATACTGATCAGCTCCAAGATATGCCGAGAATAATTCTCAAGATCTTTGACTTGTTCCAAAGATCTCGATTCGATTTGTGCTAGCTTTATGGGCGAATGTTACTTTACGAGATCTCACGGGCCTATATAAGCCTAACTCGAGTCAGTCATTAATCGGTTTTCAACTCTTTTAGCAGGAGGTATTGGGTGAAAATCCGGTACCAACATGGAAACTTATGAAACAAGAACACACAAATGAATATAAATACTAGGAAAATGCATTTTGAATTCATGTGACATGATAATAATGATTCATTATTCAAACAAGTGCATATGCTTTATTTTTCACTCAGCTTTATTCTTGGACATAAACATGAGTAGTGTACTTAATACTAGCACCATCGCTTTTCTCTAGAATGGCAAGATCATTACTCTGTTGTGCTTCTTAACTTGTTAAAGAAGGAGAGAATCTCCTCTGAGACTCGTTCAGACTTCTCCTGCTGGATAAAATGATGACCATCCTCAATAACAACAACTTCAAGATTAGGTACAATACTCTTGAACATCTCTCCCTTCACATACTTTATCGTTCCATTGGCTCCTTCATTTCCAATATCTTTGTCTCCCGCAATGAACTTTGTCGGAACAACGATCTTGTAGCCTTGCCACGGCGCCAGTATCTCCCAGTTCCTGTAGTTTCCTCACACTTATTCGTTGTAAAGTAACAGCAAAATGATTCGATCAAAGAGAAGTAAGACTTACAGATCCATGGCTCGGTAGTAGTTTAAAGGGCCTGTGAATCCAGATCTTTGAAACTTGTCTGCATACACCTGAAGCTCATCTTCGGTGATCCAATCCGGAAGAGTTGATGGTATCTCAAGATCATCGATGATCTCTGTATCAGGAGGAGCCACCAAGTAATCAGTTCTTGTTGTGAGGAAGAACTTTTTCATAACCGTCAAGCAATCATGCTTGGCAAATGCAGCCTCAGCTCTTCCAGGTTCCTTGTAAAGACAGAACCAAGGAGCTGAATCAAACGACGACAACAGAAACACAACAAATCTTGAAAGTTACCTGAAAACTGAGAGATGTATAAACCATCTCCAAAGCTTTTGAAAAACTCTAAAGGTTTGAGATTAGGATGTCTTGGAAAATATGGAACAGAGAGACTTATGAAACCTTTGACTCTGTCTGGTCTAAACAAGCACAGAGACCAACCTATGATGGCTCCCCAGTCATGACCAGCCACAAAAGCCTAACAGTGAGAGAAATGTAAACTATTGTTCATAAATCTAACAGTTGGGTTCTTGATGAGATGAGAGATCAGTTTCACCTGAGCAGTCCCGTAGTGATCGAGCAGACCAATGACATCAGCAACGAGGTGGCTCACAGTGTAAGACTCGTGGCTCGGAGGAGAATCAGAGTCAGCGTAGCCTCTGAGATCTGGAGCCACAACGTGGTAGCCATGGCTTGACAGGAAATCGATCTGGTGACGCCACGAGAACCATGTCTCAGGGAAGCCGTGGAGTAACAGAACCAAAGGGCCTCCGTCATCTCCTTTCTCAGCCACGTTTAAACAAAATCCCGTTGGTCTTGATCTTCTTCTCTTTCACTTCGCTCGCCATGGTTCTTGATTCGACTATTCTTGATCTGATGTGAGAGAGAGGAAAAATCAGTGACCAAGTGAGACTTTTATTACGAGAGTTTGAGAATTTGAGAGAGGCACGTAAGTAATGGATGTATACGTGGAGAAAAAAAAGACAAACCAAGCCTCTAGTTAGGTTACATCTGTTGGTGGCTTGACTAGTCATAGGTGCTGTGGGTTGGGAGGAGGGAATTAAAATGAGCCTTAAGCCGGCGGACATAGACCTACATGATATAAAAGTATTGGTTTGTGGCCCATTTATTATCATGCAAAATAAATAGATTATATATAGTTGGCTTATTTAGGCATTTTTATTGATCGGTCATATCTACTAAATAAAAAGACATTCCATTTAAACTCGTTTATTGGTAAATTTTAAATTAATTTTTCAAAATAAAACTACAAAAAATCATAGATAAATGATTTTAAAATAAATTGTATAATCTGTTTTAAAGGAAATTTATTAATAAACATTTATAAATTTTCTATAATTTTTTTTTAAAAAAATCATCTTATAAATGTGCTGAGAACCTATATATTTTTTAATATTCATTTTTTTTATAATATGATGAACTGATTAGTATTTAATAAAAACTTAAATATCTAAAATTTTCATTTATTATATAGTTTGCAAATCAAATATAATCTAATATTACTTATTTTTAATTTACATTTAAATTATTTTTACTATACCTTTATTTACATATTTTTATTCATTTATTTTCTTATTTCAAAAAAAAATTAAAAATTTGTTTAATATTTTTTTTATGTATTATTATGTTTGTTATTTTAATATTCCAACAACCAAATAAAAGAAATTTACTAATTTGTTATTTTGAAAAAGAATTGTTATAGATATTCTTATATGGATATAGTCTATACATGTCATAATTTAGTTCTGCATGGCTTAAACACCCCAGAGTAACTTGTTTTAACATTCTTTGCTGGAGAACTGAGAATGGTCAAACATCTTCTCTAGTCAAAGTCTTCAAAGACTATATTAGTTGTGAACTTCTCCCAGAGTTAAAGAGTCTCATTATCACATGATTAGTTTTGATACTACGAGTCTAGAATACATGTACAATGATTTCGTTTCACATGACTATCCACTGGGTGAAATTTTAAGTCTTCTCGAAACGACTTCTTAATCTTCACATAGTGGTCAATTTGCAATCGGATTAAATGTTACCACCTAGGTATACAAAGACAAAAATGTAAAATAAATAAAATTAGAAACAATATCTATAGCAGGGTTACCTAATTACTTCAAGATAGTTGATATGTTTATTCAAATTAAATAATAATAAGTGTTATATAAATAATATGTTATGAATCTTCTCTATTAAAAGAGAAGTACAAAAAAATCTACTAGGCAAAAAGTCGTAGGACCATTTCATTGATTTATTATTATGATATTTTGATTATTTACTTTATTCAAACAAATATATATCTTTTTAAAATCTTAATGAATCAATTTTAATTATTTTTAGTTTAAACAAAATCAGTTGAGAAAAATCTAACAAAATCTAATTAAAGTGTTTTATTTTTTTTATAAAATAATGCATTATTTAATTTCGTAATTAATATCATTAATACTATTGTAAATTAATTTTAAGTAATATTTAAGAAACAAGAATAAAATTATATGATATCTTTTATAAATTTTATAATTATAGTTTATTGGTATTAAAATATAATTATTATATGAAATAAATGTTTTCATTTAAATAAATAATAAATAAATATCATTCACTGTTAAATTAGTGTTAAAATTTGTATATTTTTATTAAAAAAAATTGTAAACATTTGTTAAACTTTCATATCTAAAATTATATATTATCTTCTTTTAAGACTCAAAAATATACAATTACTAAAATGATTATAGCAATATAGAAATTATAGAACTAACCTTTAATTCATGTGTTATTCACAAATATGCTATTAGAAAACTCTAAAATTTAATAATTCATTTAAAATATTAATAAATATTAATAACAAATCAATTTAAATATAAATTTAATATTTTAATTATAATAAATAGGTTGAAAAATATAAAAAATATTTACCAAAATCAGCTATTTTTATATAATTAATGCACTATCATAAAATAATGCCGGATAAGAACGATAAATAATAAGATTATAGAGTAGCACAATATATAACACAAATATAAATTATTTGGTTAAAACGTTTACAGTAATATTAAAGTTTTATATTTATAAAATAAATAAAAACCTGCACGGATGTGCGGGTCAAAGTCTAGTTAAGCATTATATGATGTGATGTAGAAGTTTTAAGTGCATAAGTAAAGATTTGTCACCGTTATATAACTTAATATTGAAGATCTAATGCTAATCTACGTAGACATGAGATATAAATTAAACTGAATTGTGAAACCAATTTGGATTTTAATTTAGTCAAAAAAAACATTAACTAATCAAAAGTGTAAGATCCATGAATATTTTTTCGAAAGTCATCAATTGTGTATGGAGAACAAACTATGTTTTTCTTAATTGCTTTAGTCTAAGAGAAATGAACTGCATTGTGCACACTTTGGTCATGATTCTCTTTACTAGGAATGGTCATTAACCAAATAATTCATGTGAGTGAGGCCCAAATTGGATTAAAGTTTTGACTTTAATTGCTCACAATAGGAAATATGATGTCACAACTATATAATTAGGTATATGAAATCACATAACATAGACGTCTAAAATAATTGGAAGGGTTTTAGTGGAAAAATAAATAATAAAAGTAAATCAGGTTGAGTTTAGCCAATCGAGTCATAACCAAAAAAGGATACGTAAATTTTTGATATTCATTTGGTGGAAAAAAATTCGATTCATCTGGTTTAGATGTCATGTTTAGAAAAAAAAGTATTTCAACTTCAACAAAAAGAGTGAAGAAAATAACAAGAAACACATCAAAGAGTTATAAATACTAATAAAGTGCATTTCAAATTATTTAGAAAAGACTAAGAAAATGCATTTCAAATTACTTAGCGTAAACCTTCCAAGTTTCTTGAAACAAACTTCAACAACAAAGAGAATATTAAATCTTATTTTCTTTCCTTACTTTATTAACCATTTTTTCCCCTAACTTTATTTTGGTCATACACATTAGTCTACAATAATTCAGCGAATCCAGATCTTTGAATCTTGAATGCATAAACATGGATCTCTTCTTCAATTATCCAATTTGGAATCTCGAGATCATCGATGATCTCTATATGGGGAGGATCCACTAGGAAATCTGTTTTCATTGTTAGCAAGAACTTCTTCATAACGGTCAAGCAATCATGCTTGGCAATTGGCAAATGCAGCCTCAGTTCTTCCAAGTTCCTTGTAGAAACAGAACCAACAAACTGAATCAAACAATAAAATAGAAACACTACAAATCGTGCTTGGCAAACCCAAAACAGAAGGTGGTCTTGGTATTAGATGGCTCGAGATTTTGAGAAAAGCATGAAAATCAATGGATGTACACGAAGGACTGAAGGAGAAAGAGTAGACCAAGCCTCTAGTTAGGTTACACGTGTTGGTCGCTGGTCTTGATTCAGAAATCTTGTAGTATGTTTCACTTCTTCAGGTTGCCGCTAATAGAAGACCTCTGGACAAGTTCATGCAACAAGAAAAACATTGACTAGGAACGTCAAGTAACTCTCTGGTTCATACAAGAGAACAAGAACGAGTAAATCTCGCCAAGACAACAAAGAGGAGCAAAAACAGATTTGTTCTATGTTTTTGGTTGAATGAAATCGATTCAAGACGACACTGACTGATTCTTCTCTTCTTGGAGTCGCTGAAGCTCAGCCAGCCTTCATCCCAAGCTCGCTCCCTTGCGTTCCACTTCCTTGATTCTCTTCTTCCTCTTGGCCTCTTGCACCAGTGCTTGCCTCTTCTTTTTCTCAGACTGTGAGAGTATTCAATTCAGGAAGACACCATCTCATTAGAAAATGACATTACTCATATATAACAAAATCCTCAGAAAAAAAAACCATCATAGATTGTTTTGACCAAGAGATGGTTTATGGTTACAATCTATGGATTCAACATTCCAAGATCTCTCATCTGAAGTTTGTTCTAACAGAGCAGAAATAACACCCTAGAGGGCCGCAAACATGAAAAAGGCTTCAAATTTCTATAAAAGAAACAAGTATAAAGGCACGTCGCTGCCCTATACGCTTCTTGGCATTCCTTCTTTTCAAACTACTCTTGTTTGGATTGTTTGGCTCGCCAGGTGTATACTGAACATATGCATACGGCCCTGCATTATTATTCCTCATATCCCATAGATACTCTGTCTATATCAACAAGACTCTCAAAGTTTAGCTATCTCACTTAAAGAGTATACAAGATTCATACTAAGGCTATGAAGAATACACTAACTCCATTTCAAACAAAGCATCAATCGTTTCTCATGAGCTTTGGAGGTTTTGAAACTTTAAAATCTGGTTTGAGGAAAGCTCATTATACGAAAATCAAATTATACGGATTATGAATACTGTACTTCATTGAGGCTGCAAGTTTAGGGGATGGACTCAATGTTTTATTTGGGAAGATCTTAGATTATTTTATTGTTAATTTAAAATACACAGTACTACACACAAAGACGAAGAGTACCTTGCCAGTCTCCACAGTCAAAAGAAGCCAAATGATGGAATGTATTATAATACAACGTGTATTTTTGGTCTGTCTCACTCTCATGTCGGCAAACAGTTCACAGCCATATCAACAGTCTTGGTCTATAATTGGTCTATAATCTTCATAACCAGATCCTTGGATCAGAAACCAAATCTACAGCTGAATCATTTTCTTGAAACAATACGTTCCCATGATGAACCAACCTGTAAGCAAACACGCTAGAACACTGCAGAGAGCTATGAAAGTCCAACCACCTAGTAACAACATCCCTATAGCGTAGATAACCACCGTAGGCAGCAAGGACTTGACCATAGCCGTTTTGCTCACCCAACGTCCCTTGAGGAACACTAACGCCGCGAGATTCACCACGTTCCATCCACCTGATCTTATCGCTAGACGGTTCAGGTTGTTAGCTACAAAGGAATGACAGTTGCATGTCAATATGTTATACGAATAGTGTTGGTACTCCTGCGTGCCTTTTCTCAGTGCATCATCCCATGTTGGCTCTTTCTCAAAGGAGCCGGAAGAAAGAGATGATTCCTGATCAAACCCAAGCCCAAAGTTGTTAGCTTTCAGCAAAGGAAAAAAAAAAAAAAGCCAGCAACTTGGAAACGTTACCTTATCCTTGCTGATCTGGATGTAACGAGACACAGCTCCGAATGCAAAGTTGTCAACACAGACGAAGTTAGGTCCTGCGAAGTCGAGGATGACACCGTCTTCTCTGCAGATACCGACATGGCCTATGAAGGGAACCAGCCATGTAATGAAGGGGAGTGGTGTCCACACAATGCAGCATGGGAAACGATCTCTTGTGGGATCGATTCTCAGGGGATCTGAGAAGCTGAGCATCATGCCATGTTCTGCATCCGTTACTGTCTCTCCCATTTACAATTCCTTTGTTATTCGATTCACTGTTACACCCAAAGGCTAACACCACAATTACAAAGATAAGCAAAAAAGTAAAACGCTATGGTGGTTCAATAAATTGCCACAATACGGTGAATCTCTAGAAGAGTGATCAAGAAGATCAATTATAGATTCATACTAGTGACGAGTCAACATTGAAGCATCTCATAGACTGATCTATTTCATAGAGAATAATCGATCAAAGCCGTACCAGTTTACGAAGATGTTAACTCTGATCGAGGCGAGAATCGGTGATCAGTGATCAGTGATTCGATACTGCAACCCTAAATCAAATTAGAAATGAACTCTACATGTTTGGCTCCTTGGTTTAAAGTAATCCTCTTCCAGAATGAGAAAAATAGACGACATAGCGTCGCTTCCATTATGATGAAAACAGCAAGCTGTTTCGTTAATGAAAGGTCCAATGTTAATGCGTCGTCGTTTCCTTCCATTATGATGAAAACGTCCAATGTAATTAACAGGGAGATTCTGGCCTTTCTCGGTCTTTCTCACTCTAGGACGATTGCTATACTTACTGATCAGATCTTCCATTGACTGGTTTGATCACAAACGCTCTGGTTGGTCCGTGCTTTGCTTTGATCACAATGCTCTAGAAAATGAATCTGCAGGTTACTGTTTTATCCTCCTCATCTATTATTGTCACAAGAAGGATGGAGATGCAGCAATATGCATGTTTTCTATTTTCATATCACATGGACCCATTTGAGGAACTTGGCACGACAAAAAAGAATACTGAGCAACACACAAGAAGTGCTACTAGGAATCAGGTACCGAAGATGTGCAGTGATTATATCATGATCGCTTCCTTGGACTAGTTCTGGCAGTAAATAAGGATGTTCTGATTACAGGTTTTGTCTAGAACTGGGAAATCGGCTAATTCCTACATTAACAGAGGCCAACGGTCCTCATTAGTATATAAACGCGTCATCTGTGCGAAAATATACATCAACTAGCACAAAATTCAATGTCCATACATGAACTTTCAAAATTTGGTTTAACCATACATTGACATAATTTCCGTTAGTCAAACGTTATAGAATATAAGTTGTCGTTAACCTCGTAACATGAAATCGGTCATTTTCTACATCAAGAGGGGCCAACAGTCCCGATCAATACATAAACACTTCACATATGCGAAACATACATCTTAATACAAAATTTAAATTCAAGACATGGTTTTAACATACATTGACCTAATTTCCACTGGTCAAACATTACCGAAGATAAATTGTATGTCACTTTATGATTAAGTGAGGTTTTTTATTGTATTATGTGGTAATTAAATTGTATTACATGGTAATTTAATGAAAAAAAAAAATCATTTTAGTTCAAAGAATTTCGTTCTCGTGTAATTCATTAGTTAAACTTTTCTCTTTAACTTTTTGTTCTTCGACTTTTCGATAAGAAAATAACACAAAGAAGAAAACAGAGGAAAAAATCGAATAGAGAGAAACAAGAATGTCTAACTTATTGAACAAAAGAGGAATTGGGGTTGGATAAGCTAGACACTCTCGTTCTCTCAGCTCAAAATTTTTCCTTTGTTGTTTTCTTTGTGTTAGGTTTAGGGCTGGGCATTTTACCCATACCCAAAAACCCAAACCAGAACCGACCCAAAAATATGTGACCCGAAAACGAACCAAAAATTTACGAAGTACTTAGTTGGGTCCAAAATTCTTATACCCAAAGAACTGGAACCAAAAAGAAACAGACCCGAACTCGAAAAGAACCGACACAAATAGACCTGACCCGATAAGAACCGACACGAATAGACCTAACCCGATAAGAACCAATTCATACCTGACTTAAAAATATGAATATTCAAAACTATGATTTTTTGTGTTCTAGTTTCTATATTTTAATTTATGATTTAGTTGAAATGTCTTTTTGTACCATTTTTATTATTTTGCTAACATTTTAAGTAATATGAAGCTTTACATATAAGATTTCGAGTTTAGAAATCTTTATTTTAATTATTAATAGTTTTATTTTAGTTATTTTGCAAAGATTTTAGGTAAATATGACGTATTTGATGCGATTTGCGTATTTTCTATCTTTTCGTATCCTAAATACCCAAACCGACGCGGACCCGAAAATTACTAATGTACATGTTTTTTTAATTATAGACCCCGAACCGATCCAGACCCGAAGAGAAACCGACCAGACCCGAGAGAAACCTACCCCAGACCGAGAGAAACCTACCCCAGACCCGAGAGGAACCTACCCGGACCCGAGAGAAACCGACTGAAACCCAAACAAAAGATTAAAGAGAAAATCTAACTAATAAGTTGCACGATAACGAAATCGCTTGAACTAAAATGATTATTTTTCTTAATCAATTACCACGTAATATATTTAACTACCACATATATAAGAACAACTTAACTTAATTCAAACACGTGACAGACAAATTTATCGTCGGTAATGCTTGACTAGTGAAAATAGGTAATGTATGTTAAAATCTTGAAGTTTATGTATTGAATTAAATTTTGTATTAGTTGATGTATGTTTTCGCACATGTGAAGTGTTTATGTAATTGATCGGACGTTGGTCTTGTTGATGTTGGGAATTGGCCGAAACTCAGATTTTGTGTAGCGTGTGGACTAACGGGAAGTCTAGTCAAATATATGTTAAAATCAAAATTTTGAAACTTCATGATGAAAACTGAATGTACCGTTGATGTATGTTTTTCCACAGTTAACGTGTTTATGTATTTACCGGGACCGTTGGCACTTGTTGACGTAGGAATTGATCGATTTTACGTCTAGAACTCCAATGATGAAGAAAGATTTTGTAATTATTCATATTATAATCCCCCTTCAACTTTTTGCACTAGGGAGATTTTTTACATTACTCTGCTCAGACAAGATGTCTTTGGTAGTCATCATATCTCCAGGAGGAAAACGCATTGGCTTCCATTGAGTTACCGTCTCAGCTGACTCATGCACTAATCAGTGATGACTTCTCGAACGATGGATTACATATGTGATTGTGATGACATCATCAAATGGGATATAAGGGGTTCGGTCAAACCAGACAGCTAGGGGCTCTGTTCTTCAGTTCGTTGGTTGGCATGTCTCTTTGTAGTAATAGCAGTTATATTTCGTTACTAAGCACTTAAACTCCACTAAGAGTTCAGCCTCGGACCTTCCTCTAGCTAATGATAAAGAAACTCACGGGGGTTTTCTTCCTCTCTACGAAAGTTGAACCGGTAAGATTAGCGGCGGTGCTTCACACACCGGTTTTGGAAACCGGATAGCTCACCTTAGGTACCAGTATGCATTCAGTGACGTATCTACTGGTTTCACCTTCGTAATTCTATTAAAGCACCCCCAATGGATCCGCGAGTTCTCAATAATATATATATTTATTTATTTATTTATATTCTTATTAATTATGAGGTTCTTAATTTTACGAGAAACTCAATCCAAAATATCTCTACAGAGAACTTTTAGGCTAGGTTTCCATAAAATTAAAAACTCCATAATCAATACTATTAAAACAGAAACACAAATTTGACCAAACTTGATTCTAGGTAAAAAATTTAAAAATACTATATAATTAGTAACTAATGCCCCTTACAATATTATCTTATAAGCGTAATGCATATATATATATATATATATAACTACTCTAAATTTCTTTTTATTTATAGTAAGAATCTAAATGAGGGCAATTACTAAATGATTTTTTAAAATGATATTATTTTAAATGAACAAACATTAATGTTCCCAGATCTTACATTATTTAACTAAACAATTTTTTAAATAGGTTATTAACATATCTTAATTTTCTAATGATTTCAATTTATATATTCCAAAATAGTAACAAATAATATGTTGAAATTATTTCTTATGCCGATCTAACATCTTTAAACTTAAAAATATAAATAACAAAAAAAACTAATATTGTCATATAAATACATTTTGTCTTCTGTGATATCAGTTTTCATTTTTTTCGGAATAGTAAAAAATCGTCAAAATACAAAGAACTACAAAATCTAATAGTTTTTTTTAATTTTATGTACAATTTAAAGGTATATAATAAACTTCATTTTAGAAATATTATCAGTTTCTTTGGAGTTTTAATGGGCCAACCATGATTATTTCAACATGTTAATGATAATTGTTTAAATTTTACCGGATTTTTTCAGAATTTTAATTAACAAAATTTTCATTAAATTTGAACTAGATATATACAGATCACCTGATTTACAGTTCAGCCGCTGGGTCCGAATCTGATATGAAAAACACTGAATATTCTATTTTTAACATATAGCTGTATATCATAATTAAAAAAATATAAACTAACATTTTTATCCAAAAAATAAACCCGCGCTTTGAAAGCGCGGGTCAAAATCTAGTTACATATTAATATACATATGTATATGTATTTTTAGAATCCCGGAACTAGCATCTCACATTGGGGGTGTATTATATACTGTAGAATTCAAAGTAAAAATGATAGATGTGAATGTAGGGTTTATGTTTCTTTCAGTTGTTGATGTTTTAATGGATGTTGTGACATTTGTTTTAACTAAGAAAAAGGAAAAGAAAAAGAACATCTTTTATATACTGTATATCGTTTCTTTTCAATTGGACTCATCGTACATTTCGTTTTTTGAAACAAGTAAATGAAAACGTTTAAAGGTAAATAAAATAGGGTTTAGATTGACAGTAGTAATTGGATGCCAGCTGGGTGTGATGATTAAAGTTATTGAGTTTGGGACCATCGCTAGTGTTTATTAATATGTACACTCAATAACTCAAACCGGGAATAGGGACGCATGAGTTGCGTTAAAGGCTATTAAGGTATTTATAAGATATACACAAAGCCACCCGTTATACAGCTAAAAAAAAAGGATAGGCCAAAAATTTGACGACGAGGAAAACAAATACCCCAAAAAAATACATATGATTGAAAGTTATTATAAGTGGTAACACGAAAGGTAACCCCAAGAATCCTAAAAATCTGAATAACTCGAATATAAATCCGGATAAAAATTGACACGAAAATCCAAATTTAATATTTGAAATGTAAATAACTACATCAAATATCAAATGAATTTAACATCTTTTGCTAAAATAAATGAATTGAATATTTAGACCAAAAATATATGTATAATGTATGTTGTAGTTTTAACCCGAACAAAAATTCTATCGTCTATAAATTTATATAGTTAGACGATTTAATATGTGATAATTATCCAAAACATATATGCAAGATTTGTTTTACACTAAACAAATTTCATGTCAAATATATCATTTTATTTATAGTTTCAAACCCAAGTTTAAGATTATATGTCTTGTGCAAGTCTCTTCTTTTGGTAAATGGCACCAAACAAGCTATTATTTGGATAGCTATAAACACATTAGTTATGAAAGAATGAGAATACAAAGACATATTCTTAATGAGGAATGTAGAAGGTGACTGGAAAAGCATATTTCTAATCCTAAAAGTATGCAAAGAAGTTCACGAGATAGCTTAATATGGGCACGACTCTATTTTCATTATCTCTTTTAGCCCTTTTATCCCTTCATCTATTTATGATCTTTATTATGTTTTCATATTAAACTGAAGAATTGTCGAGACAACAAAGAAAAAGAAAACTCTTAACTGTCGAGACAACAGACGTCAATTTTCATATAGATGGAGAGCAATAATGAAATGTTATCCAATCCACTATAAAGCTTATCAATATTAAATTTTTTTTTTTGAAAATAAGTTTTTTGAATATTAATTACAAGCCTCTTTTTATCAAATTTGTATAACGTAAAACAATAGCTTAAAATATAAGTTAATTTGGTCGTATATATTTGGAATATCTTCGAACCCATTTTTCATATACTATAAAGGTCTAACTGAAGAAGACAACAACCGTATAGACTATAGAATTTGTGGTCAGGGTAACATTTAAATACATAACATGCATGTGGTTGATTAAAAATGCCCTAATAAATGATCTAAACTAAGGTTTTGTAAATTCCTTAGATGGAACAATGATAGAATAATGAAGAAGACTAAGTGGTCCTTTTATTGCACCCTTTATGTGTGTTTTCAACTTTGATCCACACCTTGGTTTCTAGCGTGGGGACTTGTTAGTTATCAGCCACCATCAGACCCGATTCCGTTCCACCTTTGCATTATTTTTCCACATTGTATGGTCCAGCCCCTTCAGATCGATTTTACCGGTTGGTTTAACTTCGTTGACCAAATTGATTTGGTTTGGTTTGGCTCGCGTCTTTTCTAATATCGACGAATAACCATCACTATTAAGCGTTATGTATACAACATGTACCCATCCTCAAGATACCTAAACAACAAGGTGCAAACAAACAGCCGTAAATGCTCTACAAATATATAGTCAAAGAAGCAAACTTGTGTTTTCAATTTCATCATGACTATTAGAATATATGGTATTTATAGTCATTATGCTACTTTCATTGTTTAAAATAATGGTAGATAAAATATTGATCAAGACATGTATCCTAACATTTCATATAAGTGTGGTAATTTTGTCATTACTTATGTTTGAATTGGATATAACGTATTCAATTTATTTTTTCATTTAACATTAATGTTGAATTCAAAATTTCAAATTAATTTATGGAAATTTTAAAAACAAGAAAATACCTTAAAATTATTTTATAACTTGAGAAATTTTCTATATATCACTCTCAAAATTTCACGTTAATTTTCATAAAATAAAATTACATAGATAGCTTTAATGGATTAAAATCATTAAAATTAATTTTAATATTAATACTTTAAAAAATGTTAATAACTTTTATTCAGAATTAAATTTTTGAATACCAAAAAAATATCATAAAACTAGAATAATATTTAAATTTTTGGTTTTTACGTGTATGTTTTTGTTAGTTTTCACAAATTTAATTTATAAGTATTTTTGCTCAGCTAAAATTAATTTAAATATTATTTTTCTAAATAATTAGGTTAAACACAAAGTTGTACATGCATATATCTGATATTTAAAATTATATTTGTATTTTAAATAATTAAGACTAATATAATTATAATATATAAAGTACTAATTATTGTTATAATCAACATTTTTAACTTTTCCTATTTCACATTATATTTAAAATAACATAATATCTATCAGAAGAACAGTTAAAACAGTTTTACAATAAACTATCTTTGGTCAAATAACTAAAAAAAACTTTAAAACAGTGTAATCTTATAATTTCGTATCTTTGTTAAGTTTTTCATATTATATGATTATATTTATATCAAATAAAAACATTAACAATATAGAATTCGAAGTATCATTGTCACTTTGACTGGACTAATCAAACATATTAGTTTTTGTTTACCATTTCACACAGAACATCTAACCAATCAATTAAACTTTCAAAAGATTGCTTGGTACATTTAAAAAACTCTAAATTGATTGACATTTTAAGTTTTCATGTTTTCTAAAAATATCCTGTATCAGATTATATAATATTTCACAAAAAATGCATCTATAAATTTACAAGATATAGTTAAAACTTAATTTGGGTGATGTAATTTGAAACCTATTTATATGAAGGTATGTATACGAAGTGGGGGCCCAAATGAAAACACAATCCATGTGAAGAAGTTCCATCAGCTTCTGAATAGATATGGAACTGAAACGAAAGCGAGATAGAGAGAAGACAGAGAAACAGAACATAACAGAAACTAAACCAAGTTTGTAACTCTACATTCTTCTTTCTTTTCTCTCTACAATAACTACTCTTGCACCAAATAGAATGTAAGAAACTAAAAGCTCATCTTAATATATTGGCTTTTGCCTTAAAAACAAAACATAAAAATAAAGTAACCCACCTAATATTTCTTCTTTTGCTTATTTGGATATAGAACATACCCAACATAATTTCAAATTTTGAGGGTCATAATGGTGAAATCTCAAATTTGAAGTTTTACTATTTAAAATCTTATTATATACTTTTTATTTTAGTCTTTCTAGTTATACAACTTACATATAATTGTACTAATATTAATTTTTGTATCACTTTAATCATTATAAAATATATATATTTTGACCAAATATTCAAATATATTTTTACATATATGTTATTGATACATAAAATATATAAATATGTTAAAATTTAATTAAGTTATCTAAAATAAAAATATTATGTATATCTAATTTAATCATTTTGTAACTCTTTTTCTAATTGAAGCATTTTTAAAAAGATTTTTTAAAGAAGTTAATGAAACCAAAATATTTATATATGAGTTACAAATATTTTTTTAATATTTTAATGTGTATGTAGTATTTATGTATATAAATTTTAATGACTATACTTAATTTATATTAAAATTGAGGACTAAAATGTTAATTACATAAAATTTTGAAAATAAATTTGATGTTTCGTATTAGATCAACCTAGTCTCAAATCCTTATTTTAAGGATCTTTCTCCCTCAAAATGAGATTTTTTGTTGAAAATGCCCTAAATAACAAGAAATTATATACATATAAATTATGATATATATATAAAAGGAACATAAAATGGATATGAGGGAGCAATAAATGATATGACAGTGAAAGCATGGCTCATTGTAGAAACACTGTTCTCTCCCTGTCTCTGTAAGAAAGATCTGTTAAGTAGCAGTGCTGAAAAGCCACCAAACGCTATACTCCAAAATCCCGCTACACATATAAATGTTTACAAATATGCTATGTATGTTGGTATCAAGAAATAATTAGTTTTGACCAGAAGATAATAATAATTATTTAATTTATTTTAATAATACCTTAAATTATATATCCTTCAAACTAAACCCTAATTTATATTCACGAATAATTCATAATAACGAACTCTGGCGAGTAGCAGCATATTGTCTCTTGGATTGTTTATACGTCGTGTAAATCTCAGCGTATTGTACATACGTATACTTGTGAAGAAAAAAAAGAGAAATTAAGAATTAAAAGAACAAAAAAAGCGGTAGACAAGTTACACAACACAAGGCTCGAGAAGAGACAAGACTCTGCGGCTTATACCCTTTTTTGGGGGACTCCCTCTTCATATCGTTCACTCCCTCTCTTTTTCTCCTCCACGTCAAATCTGGTTCCCATCCTCCTCTATTTATTAAATACTCCTATATTCATTATTTGTTTATTTCTTATGTAGCAGTATTATGCAGAAACATGATAATTTGTATAGCTTAGTTTGGAGTTACAGTTTTAACAGTAATTCTGATTCGTTCTTTTATTGTATAAAGAGCTTTATAACACATTCAATTCATAATAATTTAGTGGATTGATATTAGTTTTAGCTACAGACCAGATTTCAAATCTTTATAATATGAATTCGATTAGGTTTGTTCATCTTTACCAAAACAAAAAAAAGTTTGTCAGAAATCAATGTCAGATAATTCGACTGGAAATGTACCATAGTCAAAGTGTTAGAAATCACAAGATCGATCGGTGGTTTCGGGAAAAAATGCATCTACCGTAAAAAAAAAAATTATATTGCATAATTTGAACCTCGCCATAAATAAATGGTCACTTTGATTAAACGCATTAAATGATAGTATGAATATCTGTAAATCACACGCATTAAGATTGGAATTTGGTCTGGAAACACCCAACTATATAAGAGAAAAATGGTACAAAAACTCTTTCATTATTTTTTTTGGAGAAAATTTTGTAATCTCTAAAATTTATTTTAGGGGAGGAAAAACTTTTGTTGGATTTTAGTAGTATTAATTAAGAGAAATAGCCTGAAAAAATGAGTGGTAAGCAATATTTTAAAAATATTCGTACCATAGGAAATAAATAAAATAATTAATAACTAGATAATGATAAATAGGAAGAGGATGTTACTGGAAAATGAAAAAAAAAAAGAAGAGTGTCGTTGGACTAGAAACGCGTGTATGTGGAGGTCAATAAAGTCTCATAATCTCTTCTTCTTTTACTACATTTCATCCAATTATATGCTCTAGACATTATTATCTGATATGTTAACCATGAGCCATGACTCATGTATAATACTTCACAATTTTTTCTAGATTATACACACGGCGTGCATGAAAGTTTTGATAACATCCTATGTTTCGTCATAGTCCATATATATTACAGACTCATAGGCTTATCAGTTCCATCCATCTCTTCTACGACTTCTCTGTTAATCATTTAAAGGTGTTTAGTTCAGCCTGAAATTATTATCTGGAAATGATTTTTATATTATTTGACATTAATAGATTTTTAAACGTTACTACGTAGCAAATAAAAGAACATGCTACGAAGAGAAAGTGGTCATTGTCTCCATTGTAATGTATCCATCACAACCCACTTTAAATTAATTGATCTTGTCTCTATTAACTTTTATTCGAATATTATTGTTCTATAGATTCATGCATTGAGCTTGTTGTCAACTCTTGTATTAGATTAGAAAAACTAACCCACCACTTATACGAGGGACATACATGCAAATACATAATGTAACAGGTAAAACCACCATTGCATCAGATTGTTAAAACAATAAATCGACTGATTAGTAGCTTTAATTATTGAGAAGACTTAAATAGAGTTGGAAATAAATAAAAAAGCCGTCCTGGGCGGCGAGGCGTTGGTTTTAGCCAGTATTCAAACTGTTCACTTCAACAGTCAATACCCAAATATTGAATCTAATTTACCCGTCCCAATTAGTCAACTCTCTCCATCCTTTCGGCAAAAATCCTTCATCTCTAATTCACCTTTATTTACATGACTCTCATACATACTAGTGTGTCTAGATTTTAATTTAACACGACATGATAGTGCGTGCCGTTATTCGCAGGCAATTCAAGGATTTATGATAATAATAATGATTAGTTTAAATAATTAGGATCCATGATGCTCACGGCACGGGCATAGAGGTGTGTGTTGTCTATGTGCAGTATTTATACAAAAACATAATGCGGATTTGTCTCTCTACAAGAGAGGGTGTGTTTAAATGCATTTTTATTTGTAAGAAGTATAAATATTATTAGCATATAATACATATATGCACTATGTGTGTATATCATAGTAATTTTCTTTCCTCGGAAACAATAATCATGGACAAAAGAATCTGCTTTTCCAGCTACAATAACTTTTAGACACTAAATTTAAGCCACAGGGTGAAATCTGCACCTAAATTGAGTACTAGTCTCTTAAAAGATTATGGGCTTATGGAAAAGTGG
>CAJHQP010004225.1:0-57840 GCA_905132765.1 Moricandia arvensis | reverse complement strand
GAGATTCAGTATGAGATGCTATGAAGATAGACATGGAAAGAACACTAATACTAGATTTTTTATATTTTGAATTTTCTTAGGATCAAAAATTCAAAGCCACATATGCAATCACTCAAGCTATGCTCTAAATTTTTATTTTTATTTTTATTTTTATTTTTTATGCAAGAAAGAAACGAAGATAATATTCAATGATAATAAAAACTATGGAAAAATATGGAATGCAAGGCTAAAATGGACTTTTTTAAGTTTTTAGTTTAAAGAATGCAATAAACGAGAAATATGCAACAAATGATATAAACTATGACGAATGATATTTTTTATTTTCTTTTATGGATGCAAGCAAAAAGATGATGAAACAATATGATATTCACGAAGTGAATAAAATGATATCCTTTTTATTTTATTTTTATTTAATGCAAGATTCAAAAAAGAAAACAAATATGGAATGCAAAGTTTTTTTTTTTTTACTTTTCTAAAATAGAAACATATATCTAAATGAATGCAAACACGTTTTTCTTTTCTTTTTATGACTAAAATGATCAAAAAAGGCCACAGGTCGTCTCATATCTCAACTCTTTATAGGTTTTCAATTAATGATGAAAAAAAAAACTATTTTTATGGCTTTTTCGATTTAATGATGAAAATAAATGCAAAACTAAATATGATGCAAGGATAGATTGACTTGATTCAGGATATTTTAGCTCTGATACCAAATGATACAACCCAGAATGGGGGTCGCACAAATGCATGTTGGAAGCTTCAACCGGATCGACCGGATAAGTGATAGATTGATAGATATGGTCGATATCCAACTTAATAATCTGGAACAAATGCAAATGTAATAAGATTCAGATCAAGAGATGATTGAAGTGGATGGGATGGAGCAAAAGCTTGCTGGATGTGTATCACTCTCAGGCTTAGAAAACGAATGGAATAGAAGTGATGGTAGATTGCAGACGCCACAAAGATATATGGTAGGGATCCTTGATAAGTCAGGTTGCTCCAGAGTTGCTTTTCACACACTCAAAAGACTTGTAACAACAATTTTAAGAAAATTAGAAAAACTGCATTTTTATTCATAAAGATCAATGTGGTTGTTTAAAATGAAGAATGGAATGAGCTTATATAGTCTCGAACTAGGAATCTTCTAACAGTCTAAAAATGACAAAAGGAAACAAATAAACTCGAAATAAAAGTTTTGGAAGTAAAGGCTTTGATGGCTCCAAAGAATAAGGTCATTAGCTTGATTTTGTGCACCATCAAAGGAAACTTGATGAGACTTGTATCGTGATAGCTTCTGGATGTGACTATGATCTTAAATCCTTCTTGAATTACTCCTTTCTCTTAAAATAATGAAATGTGTCCGTTGGTCTTGAGCAAGAATCTGCAGGAACCCCTTTAAGGCATTTAGTGTAGATGTTGTCAAATATGGGAAGTAGATGATCTTGAGGGTCCACCTGATCCTCTGTGTTCTGGTGAATCTAAAGACGTCTTCAATACCTTCTGGATGGATTAGAGTGTCTCATGGCTTCCAAAGAAAGGTTTGGTCCGAGTAAAATTGGATTGGTTGGCAATTTTCCCAAATTGATGTCGGTTTTGAGAAATTATTGTATCTTGGTTTTCTCATGACCAATTCTTCTGATTTTGGGGTTTTGTGGAAAGATAGTAATCCCCTATTGAATCCCATGATTTATTCTGGAGAAGACCACTTAATAGTTAGGAATGAAATTCATTTCAAAGGGCGGAGACTCACAAATGGATTGTCTGGGAAGCTTCCATTTTGTACAATCCATAACTTTCTGTTCCGCATAAATTTTGGGATTATTTCACTTGGAAATGAAATAGTTGTTAGTGTAGAATCCATAAAATTGGGTTCATGGTAAAAAACCCTCCTATTTTGAAAGATATGGCATTTTAAGTGCACATACATCCTTGTTGGCGCCTTGGTTGGTTGGGTAGGGTGTTGGTCTGGCCTCCGGTTCAGCTACTGGTTTGATGGCCGCATCAAAAACTAACCTATTAATCCTAGTCGACTTACCGAGAAGTCTTTTCTAGTATTTTCGAGATTTGTTTGTTAACAAAGAAAAGTTGAAAGACTTCCGGAGAAGTCGTCTCTAGAAAACACACATAAATTCAGTTGCAAAAGTAACATCTGCATTAACAAGAAGAATTCAGTATAAGTCTTCTACGACCAGAAGACTTACATGGAACTCTTCTAACGAACATATCTGGAAAAAAAATCAATTTCATATTTTCAACCAGTGAGATAACTTGATTAGCTTCTCCTATCACACCGAATTTCACCACGAAACAGATCCACTTGTTAATGATCAAGAATCATGAGTTTGAACTTTACAAAGTTTAGAATTAAAATCTTGGGTTTTTTGCATGAATATAGAGAGAAAGTAAAAGAGATGTAGTTTTTGAGCATAAGAAATGAGATAGGAGGATTGAAAATTGATTTTTAGATGCATTAAGAGCTTCAAATTGCTTGTTCATGGTGGTTGGTGTATTAATAACAATGACAATAATGTAAATGATGAAGATGAGGCTGATAGAGTAAAATACCCATTTCGAAAAAAGAAAAAAAAGTAATGACATTTTCATGAATAATCCAAATTTTGGAGGTGAACTAGGACAAATAAAAATTCCAAAAAAAAATCATAAATTAGTTTTGTTTTTTGAATTTGAGTTTTGAGTTATATTTGTAAAATGCCCTATCAAATTTATATGAACTATATATTTTATGTCAAGTTATAAATAATTATCATATAAATAATTATAGTTTAAATTGTATATACTATATATATATATATATGGGGAATTTCATGTTTACCACATTATTGATACAATTATTCATCTTTACCTTCACTAAATAGATATTTCACGAATACCTTCTTCATTAAGAGGTAAAAAATCTTAGATTAATTAGAACCCGAAACTCCACATTTCAAAACTCTACCCCATCTATCAACTCTAAACCCTAAAAATTAGATTAACTAACCCTAGAATTATAACTGTTTTTTCCTTTAAAAATAAGAGTAAAAGCTAAGGTAAACACGAAAAGTGGTAATAGTAATGTGGTATTTTAGACAATTTCTCATATTATATGCACAAGTTATAGTTTTTTTTTTTTTTATCAGTGTGTTATAAATTGTGAATATAATATTTGTAATATATATTTTATATGATCATTTAGTTACTTCAAAATAATATATTTAAAATTTAACATTTTAGTGGGATACGTCAATCAAAAAAGCTATTTGCTAGAAATGGTGATTATTCACCTCCTATTACACATGTCTCTCTCCTACCTATTGTGTCATCATGCACTTGTCTTATTCTTGTAAAAGCAAAATGACTAAGCATCATTTCTTGTACTATATATATAACATAAAAGAAGAGAATGTGGTAATAAGAAACAGAAGACTTCATTATCATCTCTTGTTATTCTCTCTCCCTCTTTTTATAATTTTAGTTCTTACCTTTTGTATTTTATAACACGTTATCAGCACGAATCTCTGATCTTATATCGAACGAGGTTATACTAGTGAAGTAAAGTTCAATTTATGTTTTCAATAATTTCAATAATTTTAATTTTATTATTGTTCCGGAGTGAGAGGCTATGCCTTCTCCATTTATTTTCGGGATGATAGGCGTTGCCTTCCATGACTGATTGTTAATATAGGCTATGCCTTCACGATCAGAGAAACATGTAGTAGGCTTTGCCTACGTGAATAAAAAAAGGTCTAAATGGTAGACTTTGTGTCCTCAGACCTTGAATAAAAAAAAAAGTTAATATGGCAGAATTTGTCTCCTCGAAACTTGAAAAAAAATGATCAACATCGAAGACTCTGTCTCCTCGGATCATGTGAGAGGCTAAGCCTCCTATTTAATGCGTACTTTTTAAATTTATGCTTTTAAGTTTATGCTTTAATTTTTTCATTTACTTTCCATATTTAAATTTCTGTCTTTATTATATTTTAAAATATATGTTATTCTATGAATACAGTTATTATGTCGAATTTGAAAAAGATCAAAATAAATTCCCTTGATATTACGGAAAATAACTATATGACTTGCTCAGTGGGTGCAAAAATGCACCTGAGAGGAAACAGGCTTTTGGAAACCATTGATAGTTTGAAAACGATGTCGGATGAGAAAAAGACTAAAGCCATGATATTTTTACGACACCACATACCTGATGGTTTAAAAGATGAATATATTACAAAATGGGATCATGCGGACCTCTGGCAATCATTAAAAGAGAGGTTCGATCACCAGAAATATGTGATCTTACCGAAAGCTAAAAAAGAGTGGATCCATCTCCGGTTCCAGGACTAAAAAAGTGTAATTGAATATAATTCTGAAATGTTTGGAATTCCATCTAGGATGATGTTATGTGGAGAGAAAATAAGTAATTATGATATGATCGAGAAAAATCTCTCCACGTTCCATCTTGGAAATGTGGTTCCGCATCAACAATACCGGGCGAATGGTTATACTCGTTACTCGGAGTTGATGCAAGTCCTCCTTGTAGCGGAACAGAATAATCAACTCGTGACTTTAAACCATCATGCTCGTCCCACTGGATCTGCTCCATTCCCCGAAGCGAATGTTGCATCATCCAGTTATGATAATTGGAGAGGACGAGGACGTGGACGTGTTCGAAATCATTATTATTGTCATGGAAGAAGACGAGGAAGAAGATTATGTCCGTATGATGAAATAAATAAAAAGCACTTCCATAAAAACGAAAGGGGTCGGGATGATAAAAGGGAAACATATGTGGTTTATACGTCACCAAGTATAACAAGATATCTTGAACCGGTAACTGGTGATATGTTTACGGCATGGTTTGCCAATTGTCATTTAATGAGGAAGAATTTTCAGCGTCAGGGGGAGCAATTAGAGAAATTCCTAAAGAGATTACATGGTGTACATCGTCGTTGTTACACCTTGATCCCCCTACGAATAAAAGAGAGCTGGAAGTTTAGAAAATTGTGCATTTGCATAATTTGGCAAACCAGTTACCAGACGCGTTCACAGACACGAGAAGGGTGATGATGTAAGGCCCAAACCCGACCGACTGGGCCGCGGTCGAAAGCTCACGTCGCTCGGTCCGAACACAGACCAAACTCTAGATTTATGCCCTTATTTTATAATTTTGCCTAATAGCGAGGTCTATCTTTAGACCTTAGCTTACGACTACCTTAGTCGAACCCTAGCTTAGATCCTTTCAACTTATGCACAGCGGAATATTTTCTAGATATCATTGGTTTATGACCAATCTAATACTTGTCCGATTTTGATCGCCTCAGCCTTGGTTAGCTATATCAACTACCAACTAGCTCAAAGGTCGATCCTAGCGGCATCGAAAGATCTTGAAATGCATCTTATGGATGTTTTGACTATATATTTGTATAGATTATTGGATAATGATATTTACATGAAACTCCCTAAAGGATTGAAAATGCCAAAAGCATTGAAAGAAAAATCTAGGAGATTTTTTTGGTTAAGTTACAGCGATCACTTTACGGACTAAAGCAATACGAACGCATGTGGTACAATCGCTTAAGTGAATATCTATTAAGAAAAGGATACGTGAATAATGCAATATGTCCATGTGTTTTCCATTAAGAAATCGTAATCTAGCTTTGTGATCATTGATGTATATGTAGATGACTTGAACATAATTGGAACTCAAAAGAAGGTTGATGATGATGCACAAACTCATATGAAAGAAGATTTTGAAATGAAAGATCTCGGCAAGACGAAGTTTTATCTTGGGCTCCAGATTAAGCATCTCCGAGATGGAATATTTGTGAATAAATTAAATTATACGAAAAGGCTATTGAAACGCTTTTATATGGAAAAAACGACTCATTTGAGTACACCAATGGCAAATAGATCTCTCGATATAGAGAAAGATTCTTTTAGACCCTGTGAAGATAGAGAAGAGGTACTCGGGCCTGAAGTATCTTATATGAGTGCTATCGGTGGGCTTTTATATCTTGCAAACTGTATTAGACCCGATATTGTATTTGCCTACTAACCTACTTGCAAGATATAGTTCTTTTCCTACTCGTAGGCATTGGAACGGAATAAAGCAGATATTATGTTACCTTCAAGGTACAGTTGACCTAGGGTTAATTTATTTTAGAAAACCCGAGTTTGGTATGGGTTATTTTGCAGATGCAGGATACTTATCAGATCCTCATAAAGCTCGACCGCAAACCAGCTATGTTTTTACAATTGGTGGAACCGCGATCTCTTGGCGTTCCAAGAAACAAACTTTGGTTGCAACTTTGTCGAATCATGCGGAGGCTATTGCGCTTCACGAAGCATGTCGTGAATGTTTGTGGCTTAGTTCAATGAGTCACCACATACAAGAAGCAAGTGGAATAGCTTACAAGAAAAAGCCGACGAAAATATTTGAAGACAATTTGGCGTGTGTCGCTAAACTTAAAGAAGGTTATATCAAGAGTGATAGGACAAAGCACATCCCTTCAAGATTTTTCTCGTACATACGGGAGCTCGAGAAAAATAAAGAAGTGGACATAGAGTATTTTCGATCATGCGATAATCCCGCAGATTTGTTTACAAAGGCCCTCCCAACTACAACATTCCGAAAACACGTATATGGGATTGGAATGAGGCGTTTGCGTGACCTATAAAGAAAAGACTATGTCCATTCTTTTCAGGGAGAGATTACGTTATTGTACTCTTTTTCCTCGTCATGGTTTTTATCCCTTAAGGTTTTTCCATGACTAGGTTTTAACGAGGCAGTACATAATGAAAAATGAATAATCAAGGGGGAGTATTAGAAATGGTGATTATTCACCTCCTATTACACATGTCTCTCTCTTACTTATTGCGTCATCATGCACTTGTCTTATTCTTGTAAAAGCAAAATGACTAAACATCATTTCTTGTAATATATATATAATATAATATAACGTAAAAGAAGAGAATGTGGTAATAAGAAAAAGCACAAAAGACTTCATTATCATCTCTTGCTACTCTCTCTCCCTCTCGACATTCTCACCCAAAAACTAATATATATTTTTATTGTTATTAACCAATTGATGTGGATGCAATAACCATAAGGTACATATGGACCGAACCAATCGACCAAGACCAAACCGGGCCAGGCTCGACCAAGAGTAAACCAGCCGGCCAAGACTTTCCTTTTCTCTATGGTTTGTGTTTTCCTTTTCCTTGTTGGATTAGGAATTGTTATCTTTCCATTTATTTTAATTACGGTCTATTGTAAACCCTATATAAAGGGAACCTCCATCGAGTATTGATAATAAGATTCATAAGTTCCCCCATTCTTTTCACAACACGTTATCAGCACGATACGTCTCTCATAAACCCTAACCCTAAATTGATACCCACAAAGAACAAAAGCAGCCGTTAAGAACCCTAAGTCTAAAAACTCATAGATTCAATCTCATCATCAACATCTAAGTTTTCTGCATCAAAGGAATTCAATCTCTCTCTCTCTAAAACCCTAGATGATCAACCCGGCTACACGCACACACACCCGATAGCCCGTGTGCACTCGATACAAACCACACCCGATACACGACTGTGATTACCACCCGCGTACACCCAAGGAGCAGCCGATACACACACCCGATAGGAGAACACCCGTAAACAATCAAATCGGCCACACCAAAACCACCCGACACACAATCACCACCCGATAGGATCAAAGACCCGCGACCAGCCCGTACGCGACCCGCGATCAATCTCGGTGGACCGTTCAACCCTACTTGAGGTTAAAGGTAATCCGATTAACCCTAATTTACAAATTGATCAATTGAGCTTTGCTAGGTTGCTGGATAGTTTAGGGAATCTCATCCTGATCACATAGGGTACAAATCCATTGATTGAATTGCTTGATTTATTGATAGTCCGATTGCAAATCACATAGAAACCGGGTGCTTAGGTTGTTTAATCTAAAAAATCCTAAAGTTTTTAAAATCAATTAGACTTGTTAGGTTGTTAATCATAAAACCCTAATCATAACCTAATTATAATTCAATTAGGATTGCTAGGATTGATAATTGAACCCTAAACCTAAATCGGCCATCAATCCCTAATTATAAAACCGAATTTGATTGATTATCTTGATGACTTGTTTGATTGTTTGATCACCTAGAAACTGCTTGTTAGGATTGATAAATAAACCGATTGATTGTTTTGATGAACCGACCACATGGTCATAAAAACATGAACCAATTAGGTTGCTAGATTGAAATCGATCACATAACCTTGTTTAGGGTTGATAGATTGCATTGCATCATTCTCGTACTGGCCGTATGGTAATGCATCATACTCATAACCGACTATTGTTCATTAATCACCATTGTCTTGATTGCCAATTGAACTTAGAAACCCTTATGATAGGTTTAATAAAACTGAATTCTAAAACTCATGATTATATGATTTCAGATGTCGAAAATCAATAACTTGGAATATGCGGCCCTTAATCTCTCTGGAGATAATTACCTCCAATGGGCGCTTGATACCAAGATCATCCTAAAGTCTAAAGGACTCGGTGAAAGTATAATAGATGACAATAATGTCAGTGAGAAGATAGATACCGAGCCATACTAATAATAAGACATCACTTGGCTGAGAGTCTCAAGGATCAGTACTTAACTATTGAAAATCCTCTTGAGCTTTGGACAGAGCTGAAAAGCAGATATGATCACCAAAGAACGGTGATCTTACCAAGGGCTCATTATGATTGGAGAAACCTAAGGATCCAAGACTATAAGTTGTGGACGAGTACAATTCTGCACTGTTTAAGATCGTTTCAAAATTGAAACTGTGTGGAGAAACGATTACGGATAAGGATATGCTTGAGAAAACCTTTTCCACGTTCCACACAAGCAATGTGTTGCTTCAACAACAATATCGTGAGAAAGGCTTCACCACTTATGCTGATCTTATATCTTGTTTGCTCCTTGCTAGAGCAGAACAATGAATTGCTAATGAGAAACAGTGAAATGAGACCTCCAGGATCCACACCATTACCTGAGGCACACGCAGCCACTAATCTGATAAAGAGGCAAACCACGTCCATACTAATAGCCAACACGGTCGAGGCCGTGGAAATGGCCAGGACGTGGCCGCGGTCGAGGTTCCTATGGCCGCGGTCGAGGAAGCCCATACGGTCGAGACTAATGGCCGAGATAGAGTCCAAAGTAACTCGTATGGTCGAGGAAATGGACGAGGCCGAGGGAATTCATTTCAGACCCTCACAACCGACCAAATCAGTGTGCCATAGGTGTGGCATGAGCAATCATTGGGCAAAGACTTGCAGGACTCCCAAGCATCTATGTGATCTTATCAAGAGAGTTTAAAGGGAAAGAATCATGAAGCCCACATGATAGTCCAAGATGATGAAAATGACTTTGATCATGAAAAGGATGACTTACTAGAATATGAGACTTCATGATTGTCTTAAGAATGATAAATGATTTCGACATTTGTAATCTTTGCTTGTTTTATTTGATTTGGTGATTTCCATTTCTATGATATCATTTCTATGTTTCATTTCTATGATTGTCATTTCTGTGTTTTGAATGAATGATTTATATCTACTGGACTATATCAAACTAAGTCAGTATGATTGAGGCCAATGCAACTTTAATAAAACAGCCATCGAAAATTTCACTTTATGGCATGACCGGCTTGGCCATCCCGGTTCTAATATGATGCGTAAGCTGATATCTAACACCAGAGGCCATACACTTAAAGAAAAACGAATCATTCCCAAGCACCTATCGTGTGCATCTTGTTCACAAGGGAAATTGATCGTTAGGCCATCACCAGTTAAGGTGACAAAGGAAACTATAACTTTCTGGAAAGAATTCAGGGCGATATTTGCGGACCAATACACCCACCGTGTGGGACTTTTAGATATTTCATGGTCCTTATAGATGCATCGACCAGATGGTCGCACGTATGCTTGCTATCGACCCGTAACTTGGCATTTGCCAGATTGCTCGCTCAGATTATAAGATTACGAGCTCATTTCCCAGATTTTCCTTTGAAGACGATACGTCTTGATAATGCTGGTGAATTCACATCTCAAGCGTTCAATGATTACTGTATGTCCATGGGGGTGACAGTGGAACATTCCGTGGCACATGTACATACACAGAACGGCTTAGCCGAATCATTTATAAAACGCATTCAGCTGATAGCCCGACCATTACTCATGAGGTCGAGGTTGCCGGTTTCGGCATGGGGACATGCGGTCCTCCATGCGGCCGAGCTAATACGCATCCGACCATCTAGTGATCATAAGTATTCCCCATCACAATTATTAACGGGTCAAGAGCCAGACATTTCCCATCTTAAAACATTTGGTTGTTCTGTTTATGTTCCAATTGCTCCACCACAGAGAACAAAGATGGGACCTCAAAGGAGGATGGGGATATATGTTGGATTTGATTCTCCCACCATTATAAAATACCTTGAGCCAACTACGGGTGATTTATTTAAGGCCAGGTATGCGGATTGTCATTTGAATGAATCCGAACTTCCAACATTAGGGGGAGATCAAAAGCTGGTAAAGGAAATGAAAGAAATTTCATGGAATCAAACATCCATAACATGGCAAGATCCTCAGACTCAAGTGTGCGATCTTGAGGTCCAGAAAATAATTCATTTACAAAAGCTAGCTAATCAATTGCCAGATTCCTTTGCTGACCCGAACAGAGTGACTAAGTCACATATACCAGCTATAAACGCACCTATTAAATTAGATGTCCAAATGGGACACAGTCAAGTTGCTACTGAGTCTATGGCACGTCTCAAACGTGGTAGACCTATTGGTTCCAAAGATAAACAACCTCGGAAAAAGAAAGGTGCAACCGAGAATGGAACCCCAGACATAGCCGGCCTTACCCGAGGCACGGACGATCTCGACCAGACGTCCTCAGACGCGGTCGATGAACCACCCGACCGACCACGGTCGATGGTCCGGACAGCAAAACCATGGTCGATGGTCCGACTGTACCGCCCAGTGATGCTCGGGACGCCTTGCATCATGGTACTGACAGTCCTGAGAACAATGAGATCTCTATAAACTATATAATGTCTGGAAAGAAATGGAATAGAAAAGATGTCGACATCAGTGATATATTTGCATATCAAGTAGCACTTGAACTGATGGAAAATGAGGATCAAGAACCCACGTCAATATATGAATGCATGCAAAGATCAGATTGGCTTAAGTGGAAAGAAGCCATAAACGTGGAGTTAAATTCTTTAAAGAAAAAGGTGTATTCGGTCCAATAATCCGAACACCATTTGATGTCAAACCAGTTGGGATACAAATGGGTCTTTGTGAGAAAGAGAAATGAAAATGGCGAGGTCGTGAGATACAAAGCACGACTCGTGGCACAAGGATTCACACAAAGACCAGGAATCGATTATGAGGAAACTTATTCCCCTGTGGTGGATGCAACTACTTTTAGATTCCTAATAAGTCTGGCCATAAGAGAAAATTTGGACTTACGGTTAATGGATGTTGTAACCGCATATTTATATGGACCACTGGATAATGACATCTACATGAGGATCCAGAGGGTATAGAAATGAAAGATAAAGAAAGATCTCGAGATCAACACTGCATCAAACTGAACAAATCACTATATGGACTTAAGCAATCCGGCCGGATGTGGTACAATCGATTGAGTGAGTACCTAGTGAAAGAAGGATACAAAAATGATCCTATTCAGTCCATGCATTTTCATAAAGAAATTTGATAACAAGGGCTTTGTGATTATAGCAGTGTATGTGGACGATTTAAACATCGTTGGAACCTCTGGTGAGATCGCCCAAACAGTCGAATATCTAAAGAAAGAATTCGAAATGAAAGACCTAGGCAAAACAAAATTCTGTTTGGGATTACAACTTGAGTATAGAAATGATGGAATCCTTGTGCATCAAATGGCATATACTGAAAAGATACTCAAGAGATTTAATATGGCTGAGGCTCACCCACTATCTAGCCCTATGGTCGTGAGATCACTCGGCCCGGACACTGACCCATTTCGTCCAAAGATGGACGGTGAGGATGTCCTTGGTCCCGAAGTGCCATATCTCAGTGCCATTGGTGCCTTGATGTATTTGGCAACCCATACACGGCCGGACATATCCTTTGCCGTGAACCTCTTGTCCAGGTTCAGTTCCTGTCCGACCAAAAGGCACTGGGACGGGATTAAACATGTTCTGCGTTACTTAAAAGGAACTAAAGATTTAGGTTTGTTTTATACTAACCATAACAAAGAATCTTTAGTTGTTTTGCTGATGCAGGTTATCTATCAGATCCACACAATGCAAGGTCGCAGACGGGCTATGTTTTCACGCATGGTGGTAAGGCCATATCATGGCGTTCTATGAAGCAAACCATCTCGGCCACTTCATCCAATCATGCCGAGATTTTGGCTATCCATGAGGCAAGCCGTGAATGTGTTTGGTTGAGATCAATGACCCAACACATCCGAGATGACTGTGGGATGACTGAAGACAAAGAACCAACCGTGATGTATGAAGACAATGCAGCGTGCATTGCTCAGCTCAAAGACGGTTATATCAAAGGAGACAGGACGAAGCACATATTGCCCAAGTTCTTCTTCACCCACGAGTTGCAGAAAGCCAAAGAGGTCCAAGTGGTTCAAGTGCGTTCAAGTGAGAACTCGGCTGATCTATTCACTAAGGCATTACCGACCTCAACACTAAGGAAGCTTATACATCAGATCGGAATGAGAAGATTGAAAGATCTATAGTGGTGCATTCATCAGGGGAGTAATACGTTGTACTCTTTTTCCTAACTATGGTTTTATCCCAAAAGGGTTTTACAGGTTAGGTTTTAATGAGACAACATACCAAACGTATTATGAGCTCTATATGGTTATAACATCCAAGGGGGAGTGTTATAAACCAACTGATATAGATGCAATAACCATAAGGTACATATGGACCGAACCAATCGACCAAGACCAAACCGGACCAGGCTCGACCAAGAGTAAACCAGCCGGCCAAGACTTTCCTTTTCTCTATGGTTTTGTGTATTCTTTTTCCTTGTTGGATTAGGAATTGTTATCTTTTTATTTATGTTAATAACGGTCTATTGTAATCCCTATATAAAGGGAACCTCCATCGAGTATTGATAATAAAATTCATAAGTTTCCTCATTCTTTTCACAACATTTATATTTTAGTTCTTACCTTTTGTAATTTATAACACTATTGCTCTTTACTCCCAAGGTTTCTTTGATTTATTATATATATATATATATAGTAAAATTTGTCATACCTAAAATCGGTTGCATTTAATTCACGATATGTATTCATTCCAAATATAATATATTCAATATTTATTGTAAGATTTGTTAATCAAAATTCTGGTTCAGGTTACTTTCGAAATATTCCTAATTTTTATCATCACGCTTACATTTACTAACATGATATTCCAAAGACAATCTTAACTACAACGATTATATTTTTTAGAATTTATCATAGAATATTCTGTTTCATAAATTATCATGGAAGCTAAAAAATTTAGAAAACTCCCTACATTTACTATAGAAATAAAACATTTGTAACAGAAAAACGAACCCATTTTAATTTTGTGCTGGAAACATATTTTTGCTTTTGTTTTAATAGATTTCTATTATTATTGAAGTTTAAGCTTTTTAAATATAAATATACTAGGAGTTTTCAGCATGCACATAAATAATAATTTAAAAATATAATATTTTTTATTTTTTTTAAAGTTAGTTTACACTTTAACATTATTGTTTTTATATTTGAATTTCATCAGTTTAGAAAAAAATAGTTTTTTCTTTATAATCTTGTTATTTTATTTGGCTTAAATCTTTGAGTTTGATTTTAAATTTAAACAGAGCTAAATTATATTTTATAAAAATAATTTATATATTATACTATAATGATTTTTTATTTTAAATATTTATTTTATTCCTTAGTTAAAAAATTCTTATTCAATATAAAAATGTAACTATTCAGATTTTTATAGGTTTTAGTTAAAGTTGGTTAATTAGTAAATATCAATATGTTAATTAACCTCATAAACCAATAAATGTAAATAATTTAATTATGTAACTATCAAAAAATTATTTGATTAGTATTACTTTAATTTTATATTTGTTAATGTACACTTCTAATTAATTTGATAATATATACGTGAAATTTATAAAATATGATACATAAGTTGATGTAAAAATATTTGTAATTATTATTTTTTTATTAATATAATACCTAGATATTATTTTAATGATAGATATGAGTTATTAGTTATTAATATATTTCAAAATTCTTGCCAAAAGTAATATTTATATAGATACTTTAATAATGATATAAGAGTTATTAGTCATTACCATATTTAAAATATTTTTCTAAAAAAATAAAATATTTATATAAGTAATTGTACATGACACAATTAGATTAATGTCATATCATAATTCTTTAGTGCAAGATTACATTTCATGTTAAATCCCCTATATATTATTTGAGAATCATTTAAAAAGTTGTAACCTTAAGTTTGTAAGAATTAAAAATAACCCCAATCCTACGTGGCATAGCTATTTGACTTCTATTTTCAAATCCCAAAGATTCTAGAGTATGTGATATAATGTATAGTTTAAAAATAATATTCTCTAGCAATATAATATTCCGTAGGCTATAGTTGGTCGCATATATTAAATATTTATTGTTTCACATGCTTTCCTTAAATAAAACCTACGGAATTACCTAATATGATCAAAATATATATATGACAATTAATGATTTTAAAACAATAAAGATTTGATAACAATCTGTATACTTTTTTCATTTGTTTATTTCTTTATTATTAAAATAAATTACACAATTACATTAATCATATAATAAAAATCTAGATTTTTTTGTGTATGTTGTATTTCAATTTTTTCAAAATGAGTATAAATTACTAAAACTGTTAAAAGTCTCACATAAACTTTTAAGATCAAGGTTTTAATTTTTTTTTTCTATACTAAAATATAATTATTAGAAGACCATATGAAGAAATAATTTTAGTTTATATATATTTAACATCATTTTAATTAAACTATACATCGTATGAAAATACATACTTATATTTTGATATTTGCCTTGAACATATATTGAAAAGTTAATATTTTAATTTTGAAATATGTCATTGTTTTTTTAAATGATTATAAATTATTGAAACTACTAAACATCTCACATTAAAAAAATCGTTGGTGTAAAGTTTGTTACACAAATATGTAAATAATCATAAAATCATATGAGTAGAAACCTCATTTAATTAATATCCATATTAAAAGTGTGTTATATTACTATGTTATATCATTTAAATTTAATTATATATCATATACAATATATAAGATTGATTATTTTGCTTTATTTACCCTAATTGTGAATAAACAAGAGTAATAGTTAAATTTATATGCATACGCCAATTTATTACATAATAGTAACTGATTTCTTAGTTATTTAATATGTATTTATTATTTTATTATTTATAATATGCAGAAAAATATAAAATAAATAATAAATATAAAATACTTATTATGCATAAAGTGCAGATCTTAACCTAAGTATGTATCTCTTTAATTATTTTAAATCTTAAGTATTTTCTAAAACAAACGAAATGAGAATAAAATTCAAAATAAATATTTATATCGAGTAATAACCAAAATATAAAAAAACATAGCAAGAGAAAAATGGAAGATAAATAGGACTGACACGTGAATGTAAACTTCTCATAACCATAATTAATTTTTAAATTGTTAAATCATGATATAAAACTGGAGTTAATTTTTAATTTGTTAATTTGTTAATTTTTTAATATTTTAAATTATTATGGTTAATGTTAAATCATGACCATAATTAATTTTAAATTATTTATTTGTATTTGAAAACTTAAAATATTGTTTTAAAATAATTTAAAAATTAACATGATTTTTTTATAAATTATTTTAAAAAATAATAATTTGTAAAAAAATATAATTTTCTAATATTATTAGACAGATAAATAAATTATATTAAATTAGTTTTGAAACTTTATATATTTTAAATGCAAATATTTTACCAATTGCTTCTTAAAAAACATTAGGGAACTTGCTAATACTCTACCAATCAAGCGCAGTAATACGCCATTTATTTTCCATCACTCGAACACTGAAAAGTGAAAAGATATATGAAAACAGATCCATTAAATTCTAAGATTTGATCTACATTTCTAATTAAAATTGTTTCTGATCCTACGTATAGATAATTATATAAAAATTTCAAAATTCTTAAATTTCAAATACATACAAAAACAATCATATGTAAATTTTAAATTTGTCAATACTAAAATTTTATATTTTAATTACATATATTCACCCTGCGCAAGGCGCAGGTCTTATCCTAGTATGGAATTAAATCAGAACTATATGCAACCGTCCAACTTCATTGATATGGACATAAAATTATTAGTTTGGTTTGGAGAGTATTAATCGAGTTTGAGTATTAATCGAGTTTGTTTAAATTGATAACAAAAAACATAAACTATAGATATGGATGTTTCTCAACTTTCTCTTTTTGCATCAAGATAGAAATTCTATTATTCCCTCTATTTTTAATAATTAATATTTTAAATTTTTTTTCCCAAATTAAATGATATTTTTAAATAAAATATATTAATTTTTATGTGATTTTGTGGAAGCACTGTTACTTGTTGGTCAAGATTTAAGAGTTTTCTACACCAGATCTAGAGTTTGATTTCCAGAAAATGTTATTTCTACAGGTTATAGGATGCATTGCTTTTTAAAGGTTTCAGAATATTGCAGGAAAGCATGACCGTTCGTTGTGATCGGGTGCTGCGGAAAAAAGATGTTCATTGAAAAGATAATATATGTAGAATTGTTCGTCGATCTAAGTATTATAGATACAGATACATCGTGTTAAAAAAAAATTTTATGTTATATGACTTTTAACCGTACGCGTTGTTAAATTTTGGTTAGGTTAATAATTAACAACAATTATGTTTAGAAAATATATAAAATAAATAAATGATTTCTTTATTTTTATGGTTAATCCTAAAATGTCATCTAAAAACGGATGGAGTATCATTTTCCGCACATGAGTGAATGATCGTAATCAACATAGAAGAATAATTGTATTTGTCTGCAAAGAAAACACATAGTAGCATAGAAACAGTTCTATAGAGCTGTGACCTGAAAAAGGAAAGGAACAGTGACCACTTCAAAAGCTATCAATTTGACTCCAAACAAATATTCAAAAGCTTTGCTAAGACTTCATCAGGAGACTCATGCATGCAGTGAGTAAATATCTTCATCAATTTTTTTGTTCATTGAAGAAATATACTTTCCTTAACTATCCGTTCAGTGACGACACTGAGTACCAGAGATATTAGTGCAGGTTTGGACATCCACGAGATCTGAGATAACCTAAATTTGCAGGACATTTACCTAAGGCCTAGTTCCGATTCTTGTTGTGCTCAATGATATCAGACACTGTCTTTTCTAAAATACATTCTAGCAGCAAAAGTAGCAGATTTTTCCTTCTCGATGGTCAGCTCAGCTTTGAGATTCTTGACTTGTTTTTCAAGTTTTTGGACTCTCGAACCATTATCATATGCTGTCTTCCTCTCCAGTGAAACTTCAGCTTTGAGATTCTTGACTTGTTTTTCGAGTTCTTGGACTCTAGAACCATTATCATATGTCGTCTTCCTCTCCAATGAAACCTCACGAAGCTTTTGTCTTCAACCAATCTAGCTTGAAGCCTGCTTCCGTAAGCTCGATAAACTCATTGTAAGCGTTGCTTAGCACACTCTCAGATAAGCTATGTGGAGGCTGTTTCAATGTCTCCATGAGATGTAGGAGGATATTCATGTAAGCTGTCTTCACTATTTGGTTCTTTGGTTCGAAATTTACTGCAATGTCCGGATGCTTCTTGAAAAGCCTGCTTACTGGTACAGCCTGTCGGCATGAGAAAGGTGACAATTATGTTAACAAAGAAAGGGAATCGAACGAAGACAACAACAGGTATCCTTGCAATCAGACCTGAGAATAAAGAACTCGGAAGCCGTGCACATCTAACATCTCCTTCCTTGTTACTTCTGCTTCATCAACATCTTCAATTAATTTTATTTCCACTTTAACGATCAGTTTTTTGTTCTCCAGAAACCCATTTTCTTGAAGCTTTTTAAGAGGCAAGGCCTTAGACCGACCCCATGCTGTTGTTAACTGAGCGCAGAACAATTCGCACAATTCTGCAAGACAAAGACAAGGTGAATATAAATTTTATCCGTTGGCAATCATATATACACATATGTTAGAATACCTTTTGTTCTGTAGAGCTCTTTGCCTGATTGATTCAGTAGAAAAAGGAAAAACTAGCTCGTCTTTTCCATCCACGCCGCAATGATTCAGGATTCGCAACACGAGGTACAGAGACAAGTGATCATCAACAAGCTCTCCTTTGGAATAAACTTGAATATACCTGAAAAAAACAGTATAAATGCTTTAGTTATAAACATAATAACTTATTGGCTTAACCTAGAGGAATAAGATCAAAAGAAAAACACTACTTTACCATTCACAGCCGCCGGCCAAGAATTGTGGTGACCGTCTCCCCAGCTTCCTTCTCCGAGAAGTTATCTATCTCAAACGTGAAACTCGTCTGTTATGTTCCTCCATTTGTCTACAACTTTTCTAGCAAGAGGAACTGCAATTGTAAACACCCAGCAATTTCCAGAAACAGACAAGGTGTCACATAACAATTCACAAATCAGACAAACAAATACACATCTCAACACATTGTCTAAACAAAGAAAAAGACAAACATATTCCAGACATTAAAGATATGGGTCAAATATATCACTTGACAAATGTATTTTTCTACTTTTCAAATTCATCCCCACAATTAACATATATGTTGTTCAACGGGGTTTTAATTTTTTTTACTGTTTCCTTTGTCAAAAGGAAATTCAAGGAACACTAAGCAGACATATTTACTGTTTACAGCTTCATTCACATGCAACGAAAACAAAGTTTTGAAAATCACCACATATTGAGCGAAGAAAGAAGCTACATAAATTGTTATACAGGAAAGGAGGATCTAACCTAAATCGAAGCGACTCATCAGCAGGATTCACGACAAAGAACATACACATCAATCAGAGTTAAAAATAATAATAACAATAAAAGAAAGGAGGATCTAACCTGACCCCAAAGGAGAAGATATAAAATAGGGAACATGGGTGGAAACAAAGTCGAAGTCAAAAACAATAAGAACACTTTTGAAGGAAACCCAAAACAGACGATTCACCAAGTATCTCCTAGAGATCTTCAAAGAATCTGACAAATCAAAACAAAGATGGAAAGAGACCTACCGGATCTCCAAAGTTCTTAATCCAGCGAAAGGGAGAGTAGAGGAGTGGAAGATTTAGGGTTAAGTGTGTTTCTTAAACCCACTGTTTGGTCATAAAAAAATAATAATAATAAAGAGAGAAATCTGAATATTTAAGAGGACAAATCTCAAGTCGTCCTGACTGATGAAAATCTGAAAATCTTTTAGGACAGAGAATATATTGCCGCCGCGCCGAACTGTTTGTTAGGCAAGTGTGTAACTTTTTAAAAAAAATTTACTCACTGTCACATCACTTCTGCATACCCGTGTTTTAATGCAATTAGACTAGGGTTAAATGATAAAAGCTTTCTCTCTCTTTGCTCTGTTCTCTCACATCTATCTTTTACAAAGCAAGAGATGAGATAAGTTGTTTGTATGATTTTCTGATCTCTCAAGGTCAGATCTTTTTTGCTTTTTGTTTCTTCGGTTTATCCATCTTGTCCTTCCGTTGCGGATTATCTCTTCCGTTTATAGCCGGATCTTTTGTTGTGTTTTCAATCAAAATTTGATCTGCTCTTCATGTTTATTGCTATATATACGGGTCAATTTTGGTTGAACAATACTTAGGTTCACCCCCTATGGTGAACTTTTAAATTCACCACATCTTTTATAACCAATCAAATTGCCACATAGATTATTAATAAAATTATTTAAAAAAATTAACAAAAAACAAAATAGCTACAGAAAATAATGAACTCCAACTTTAACGTTAACATCACTAGGAAACCCCTAAATCTAAATCTAAATCTAAATCCTAAACCCTAAATCTAAACCTTAAACTCAAACCCTAAATCCTAAATCCAAATCCTATACCCAAAATTCTAAACCCTAAACTCTAACTCCTAAACCCAAACCCAAACTTAAACCCTATAAATCCTAAACCCAAACCTTAAACCCTATAAATCCTAAACCCAAATCCTATACCCAAGAATCTAAACCCTAAAACTAACTCCTAAACCCAAACCCCAAATCCTAAATTTTAGGGTTTAAGTTTAGGGTCTAAGGTTTAGAGTCTAAGGCTTAGGGTGTAGAGTTTGGTTTAGGTTTAGGGTATATGGTTTGGGTTTAGAGTGTAGGGTTTGAGTTTATATTTAGGGTTTAGGGTTTAGAAATTTAATTTAGGGTTAGAGTTTAGTTAGCGACAATGTTAAAATTGACGTTATTCCTTTTTTTTTGTTATTTTATATTTTTAAAATAAAGATTAATATTTTTTTTAATAATGCCATATGGTAGTTTGATTGGTTATAAGAAATGTGGTGAATTTAAAGGTTCACCTTAGGGGGTGAACCTAAGTATTTTTCGTGTTTTATATGTGCATTATATTTTGTGTTATGTGTGGGCTTTTGAATAAATCTTTGTACTCCCTGATTTGGGTCCAAGAGGCCTTAATGAAATGAGGTTGACAAAAAAAAGACTAGGGTTAAATGAACAAATGAAAAAGTAATTGAAAAATATATAACGGTAATGAATATGTAAGATTTTGGAATAGTCCAACTAATTTTTCTTTTTAATTTGATAATATATTATTACAAACTACAAAAAATGTTGTAAATAATTATATATGTAATATTCAATTATTTTATGTCACTAGGCAGATAAAACATATTTGGTTAAAAAGAATACCTTTTTTGTTGTTCTAATTTTAACATACCATACCACAATTTTTTTACATGTTTTTTCGACCAATCCGGTTAGTTCTAAGAGAAATACACTTAGAATTACAGAGTGGACTATCTTAAAAACATACAACACTATATAATCCAGATTTAGAATACATTTTCACATATGTTAGGAGGTAGACCGACTATCTATTACAACCTACCATTTTAACTACATGGGTCAAAGCCCAAATTTATAATGATCAAATATTGATAATTTTGTTTCCATAAGAAATCTAACCTATGATTAATGTGGATACGCACCAAACCTTAAGAGATTACTACTAAGCTACCACCATTTGATTATACCGCATTCAATTTCCTATATCTTCAATAATGGTATATAAAATCACAAAATATTTTTTACCAATTTAATATAATTCTGCACTGTTTATTCTATCAAAACTGCACTTGTCCCGCATACTGCATAAATCACAGTTCCATCATACCATATTTTGATTCAACACTGTTTATATTACCAAAACCATGGATTCCCATTCGAAACATGTATATATAAAACAATTATACTAGGAAAAACGTAACTAAATAAAATGAAAAAATCTCCAAAAAATTAGACAAAACTTGAACATAATCACAAAAATACTACAAAGATATAGACATATTTTTTCTTATAAGTAAACTTTACATAATTGTATATTACTACTATATTATGTACTCAATTCATTTTCGTACTATCAAATATGTATTTATTATTTGAATCTTGTACATTTTATTCGAGGAAATGAATAAAAATTATTTAATTAAATATTTTCATTATTTTAATGAAGAAACAAATTCTTTTTATCAAATATTCACTTATTGATCCAAAATTCACTTCTATATATATATTAATTAATGATAAAATATCAGTTATATTAAATTTAACAATTGTTTTGAAAACTAAATTAGATCAGTCGGTAAAACTGTAACTTGTTCCGCTATTGGGTTACGGTTTATGTTAAAAAAATGTATTGGAGTTCAGCCGGAAAAAATGATCAAATTCATCAAAATCAGTGATCCAGTTCAATATGAAAACTCAGATTTTCAAATTTGAATTCAAAATATCAGTTTTTTTATATTTATCTAAAAAACAAAAAAAAATATTTTTCATCAATCATACATTATTTTGGAGCGCGTATTCTATCAAAACTGCATTTGTCCTACATGCCGCATGAACCACAACTGTATCATACCACACTTTAATTTCGCACCGATTATACTACCAAAACCATGGTTACCATTCATACCTTATATATGTAGAACAGTTATATTTAGAAAATCGTTATCTTAATAAAAATGAAAGTAAATCCAAAAAGTTATACACAACTTGAAACCCAATCATAAAAATACTACAAAGGTGTATTAGTAATGCCATATTTATCCTATTATTAATTATCCAGTGTTGTTTTCAAATTTCCATAACTATATATTTTTACTATATTTTATACTCAATTCATTTTTCCGTATTATCAAATATGTATTTATTATTTGAAGCTTGCACATTTATACGAGAAAATGAACAAAAATTATCTGATTAATTTTTTTCATTATTTTAATGGATAACCAAAATTTAATCAAATATTCACTTTTTGATCCAAGATTCACTTTTATATATATATATATATATATATATATATATATATATATATCAATTAATACGGAAATATAAGTTATATTTAATTTAACAAGTGTTTTGAAAACTAGATTGGATCGTTCGGTCAAACTAATCAAACCATAACCTTTTTTCTCTATTAGATTACGGGTTATGTTAAAAAGTGTATTGGATTTAAGTCAAAAAAATTGATCAAATTGATCAAAATCGATGATCCAGTTCAATATCAAAACTCAGATTTTCAATCTGAATTGAAAATATCAGTTTTTTAAAAAAGATTTTGCATTGTTTTTTAATATTTATCTTACAAAACCGCAAAATATTTTTCATCAATCATACATTATTCTGGACCGATTATTCTATCAAACCTCACATGTCCCGCGTATCACATGAATCAGTGTTGCACCATACTCCACTTTAATTATGCACCGCTCAGATTACCAAAACCACTCATACCCTATATATGTAAAAACAATTATATTGAGGAAAACGTTATCTTAATAAAATGAAAAGAAATCTAAAAATGTCTACGAAACTTGAACTCAATCAAAAAAAAAACTACAAATATGCATTAACAAAGAACATATTTTCTCCTATTAGTAATTATCCAATGTTTCTTTCAAATTTCCATTACTATATATTACTACTATATTTTATACTCAATTCATTTTCGTACTATCAAATATGTATTTATTATTTGAAGCTTGTACATTATATGAAAAAATGAAAAAAAATTATTTGATTGAAAATTTTCATTATTTTAGTGGAAACTAAATTTTAATCAAATATTCACTTTTGATCCAAGATGCACTTATATATATAAATTAATAATAAAATATCAGCTATATGAAATTTAAGTAGTGTTTTAAAAATGGACTGGATCTGTTGGTCGAACTGTAAATTGTTCTGATATTCAATACGTGATATGTTAAAAATTGTATTGGAGTTAAGCCAGAAAGTTGATCAAATTGATCAAAATCGTGATCCAATTCAATATCAAAACTCAGATTTGTCAAATCTGAATTAAAATTTTCAATTTTTTTAAAAAAATATTTTGGCATTGTTTTAATATTCGTCTAACAAACCGCAAAATATTTTTCACTAATTAAACTTTATTCCACACCACTTATTCTATCAAAACCAAAATTTTCCCACATGACGCATAAACCACAGTTGCACCGTACCGCACTTTAAATTCCGCACCACTTCTATTATCAAAATTGTGGTTAACGTTCAGACCCTAAATATTCAATATACGTTTTAAATTTTTTTATTTTGTTTACTTTCAGTTGAATTTAATAGTAACATTCATTATTTGTTTATGTTATTTTTATTAAAAACCATAAGCTCGTTTAGTAATTATAAAATTAAGTTTAACTATATAATTATTTTACATCTTTTCAATATTTGTTAACTTTATAACTATAAAGCAAAATAAAATTATTCAGAATTGTTTAAAAATTTAATACATATAATATGAATTATTTATATCTCTTTTATGTATGTTATTTTAAATCTACTATTAATTTTCTTTTTTCTTATTCATTTTCTAACATATTAATTTAAATAATGAGAAGTCAATTTCCACTATAAAGTTTTTATTTAAAATTAGGTTTATAATTTAACACGTTACGAAATTATATATTTATGTAAAAATTTATCAAATAAAGAATCATCAAAACTTGTTAAGGTTTTTAAAAAATAGTATGAATATTTTTATTGTTATAATTAGTGATTATATTATTTTATTTAATTACCTTTCCTTATATGATTTTTACATTTTTCATTAAATAAATAACTAATATGTTATTTAGTTAACAAATTTACCATAATTATTAATTATAAGCAAGAATATTTATATTTTATGTATATATTATATATATAGTTTCATTTAACTAATATATCTAATTTTTAAGCATTTGACTAATATATATAATTTTAAAAGGTTATTATTTAATACACCCTCTATTTTAAAAGATGTAAGTTTTAAAAAAATTAGACATGTTAAAAATCATTTGAATTTTTGATTACCAATGCATTATTTGTTTTATATAAATGCTAAAATATATAGTTCTTATTATTTAAATACAGTTTAACATTAATCTATTGAAAATTTATTAATTAATAATTATAATATTATCGACTTATGAAATGAACCTAATTGATGATACTAACGCAATCTAATTTATTAAAATAGAATCATCCGTAATTTTTACCCTTGTTATTCTCTAAAATATTACTTTTCTGCCATTAGAGCTACTTATAGTTATCTAGATAATTGAATAATTGAATCTAAAATTAATTAAAAGTGACGGGCAATTACGAAATTTTCATACAACAAGCAGATAAGTTGCATTTTATTTGTAACTGACGGGACCCACTTCACCCTGTTACTCTCCTTTTATTAATATGACTGAATTATTTAACTCACTAAAAATTTTATAGTTATATATATATACATCTTATCAACTTTTGTTTTGCTATATTGATTTGATAAATTTTAAGATTCGTAGCTTTGACTGAGAAGAATGATTTAAATGATATATATATATATATATATGCATAATTTATCTAATATATTTTCTTTTTATCATCTATTATCTTTTACCCCTCTATAAAAACTAAGAATATATAAAATGGAAACAAAACTATCTATTCAATTAAAATAGAATCATGACCTATTGATACATGTGTATTCCAACAATTATTTTCTAACATTATGTATTTAAAAAATAAACCATATATTTTCTAACTGCCTCTAAATATATTTTCTGTAATCACCCTATTAATTCTATAATTTAAGGATCTACTAACTTATATAATTGGTTCTTAACATATTTTATATAATTATCAAATTTAAAATAAATTAAATTATATTAATAGTAAATAAAAATATCATGGCAAAAATAGAAATATGAAAATAAAATTTCTCAAAAATAATTTAGGGGGATTTGCTAAAAACAACCTAAAATTTCAATCTAAACCTAAAAGTGTAGCCCAATTTCAATCAAATGCAAAACCAACCTACAAGGGTGATAAAAGTACTATTTAACCCTTATGACCAAACAAAAAACAGAAGTGTATTTTATGTTTCTATCCTTTGTTAGTCTACACGTAACAGAAAGAAGTCTACATAAATGTAGACCTCGTACGAAGTCTATTCACTCGGTAGACTTGTTATGTAGTCTACACCATAATTTTATCTAATAATTTAATTTTAAAAATGTATAAAAATAATTGTTGTAATTTTTTAACTAATCATTAATATAATGGATAATATGAAGTAAAAAAAATTAAAATTTTATATAATTAAACACTTTTAAGGAACATTTAGGGTTTAAGATTTTTGGTTAAGGGGTTCGTAGACATATTATAAAGTCTACATATATGTAGACTTTTTTTTCAGTCTACACACAATTTAACCTAACCGGATTTAACCAATATAATTTGATGATCAAATAAAACATTTAAGGTTTGAGATTTGTGGTTAAGGGGTTCGTAGACATATTATAAAGTCTACATATATGTAGACCTTTTTTTCAGTCTACACACAATTTAACCTAACCGGATTTAACCAATATAATTTGATGATCAAATAAACATTTACGGTTTGAGATTTGTGGTTAAGGGGTTCGTAGACATATTATAAAGTCTACATACATGTAGACCTTTTTTTCAGTCTACACACAATTTAACCTAACCGAATTTAACCAATATAATTTGATGATCAAATAAAACATTTACGGTTTGAGATTTGTGGTTAAGGGGTTCGTAGACATATTATAAAGTCTACATATATGTAGACCTTTTTTCAGTCTACACACAATTTAACCTAGTATATAAATACGATTTCTCAAGCTTTTCAGGTAAAAAAAAACTAATCTTCGCCGTATCTCTCTCTAGGCGATTTCCGGCGAGATTTCCGGTGAACTCGATCCACGCAGTTTCCCATCCGCTTCGTCTCTGTCTCCTCCATTGCTCTGGTAAGTTAAATGTCTCTTTTTACCTCTCTGTTGATAAAAAGTGACTACCTTTACCTTTTTCTCTTTTCAGATCTGAGCCGGCGACTTCTAAGAAACAGTGCTTCTCGTCCAAATCTCTGCTTCCGGTCAGTATCATGGCTTCTACTTCATCTCTCTGTCCTAACCAGCAAGGGATTGTGCTTCATCTTTCCAACATACGTCTCTGTGTCATCTCTATCTCTTGTTTAACTAATAACCTAACAAGCTCATCTTTGTTTACTAACCTTTTAGTTTCTTTTGATTCAGATCTGAGTCGGTCAGTCTTAGATCCATTTCTCTAACGAGCATTGCATCCTCTCTAATCCATTTCTCTGCTTCCGGTGAGTCTCCTTCATTTTGAAGTGTAGTATGAAGTTTCGAATTTGTAGACTGAAATTTTGAATTTGTAGACTGATATTTTGAATTTGTAGACTGATATTTTGAATTTGTAGACTGATATTTTGAATTTTGTAAACTGATATTTTGAATTTGTAGACTTCTCATGTAAACTAATGTTTTGAATTTGTAGTACACTGATGTTTGAATTTATAGGCTTCTCGTGTAGGCTTTATTTTAAATTGTAGACTTCTCATGTAGAATGCACTTATATAATTCTTTGTTTGTGTCTTCTTGGTGCATGTTACAAAATGGATAAACCTGATTTCCTATCGAGGTTGTATACTCTAGGGAGGAGCTCAAGAACTGTGAGTAACAGACAGTTGTATCAAGCTTTGTACCAGACATATGGTTGTAACAAACTTATGTAATTTGCTTGCAGCAGACTAAAGTATTAGTCTTCTTTTACAGAAGACTTTTATAGAAGTCTGGTACTCGACTATATATCAAAATATCATCATTTGTATCAGTATAGTACTCTTCTTTCAGATATTTTAATTCATATTTGACCAAAATTATAATTCCAATACAATCCAGAGATTTACATATAGTCTTTCTTTATAAGAGACTTAAAAAGAAGTCTACTTTTTGTTCAAGAAGACTAACATGTTGGTCTGCACGACAGAAGTAACATTAGAACTCAAAGTAATAGAAAATTAAGAACTACGATTTCAACAAAAGTTCATCAAATAAGACAACATCCAAAGCGAAAATACAATTGATCAATTCAACACATAAGAGATAATACATAAGACAACATCCAAAGCAGTAAGACAACACTGGTTTAACTTAGACAGTTTGGATGTGACCTGTTTGTTTGCACTGTGACAATTAATGTAGACTTACTAATATGTCTACAATTGTTTCCTAGCAATATAGCAAAATCAAAAGTATTATACTTTCATAATTACAACATTTTTCTATTCAAAATCACTCAAACCCATTAGGATTAACTATTACACACTTTCAAACGAAAAAATTGTGAAAAAATTAATGCATAGTACACAAATTAACTTTTAATGTAAATTTCAAAATAGACTTCATGTTCAGTCTACAACGTGGTAGACTTTCTTTCAGTTTACATCCGTAGACGATCAGATAGGTCTACTCTTTGGGTTAGTTTTGCAATTGACCATTTTACGGGTTACTTTTTATAGTTGAAATAAAGTTGTGATTTTATTTAAGCAGACTTCGTTTTCAGTCTACAACTTCAAAAAGTGTTAGTTTTCGCTATTGACCAGAATTTTCCAGGATTTGACTTTCAGAGGTAGACTAATATACAGTCTACATGTTTTAATTTTTTTGAATGAGGTTAGTTTTGCAATTGACTATGTTTGACTTTTTAGGGGGTAGACTGAAATGAACGTCTACAGATTTGTAGACTTCGAAAGAAGTCTACTCTCAAATCCGACGAGTCAGTTTTGCATTTGACCAAAATAAAAAAAATAGACTTCACGGGTAGTCTACATTTTTTTTTCGGGAAGAGAAGACTGCATATGAAGTCTACATATTAAAAAAAAATTATTTTTAAAAAGTTTTAGTCAAACACAAAACTAACCTTTTCAACGCAGTCAAAATTTTGGTCAAATGCAAAACTGACCTCTTCGTAGACTTATGTTGAAGTCTACGTTTCGTAGACTAATGTTGAAGTCTACTTATGAAAAGTCAAAAGTTCATTCAATGCAAAACTAACCTCTTTGCGTAGTCGTCTTTGTAGGTCTACGTACTTTTTTGTTTTTGTTGTCAAAGGTTAAGATGTAGACTGTCGGGGAAGGCTACGTTACAAAAAAAAATTCGTTTAGTCAATTGCCAAAACTGACCTGTACGTTGACAAATAGACTGATTGTATGTCTACATAAGGGCGTAGACATATAAAACAGTCTACTATCGCGACCACAGATCTGAGAAACGACTTAAACCATGAAAATAGTTACCTTTTTGCCAGTGTGAAGCTCGTTTCCAGCCTTTTTAACCGTTCAAACTCCAATATTGACCAAAATGAAACATTTTGACGATTCACAAGTGAAAAACATGAAATTATGAAGTTTATGATTATGAAAAGAGAGATTTTTAGATGGAAATGTAAAGAAAATGAGAGGAATGAAGATTTGCTTGTTTAGAATGAGAAAAAATGGTTGAAAATTCAATTCTAAAGCTTTAAGAGATCAAAATGGTGGTTGAAAATATTGATGATGATGGCATAGTTGTAATTAAGAAGAAATGTTTAGGGTGTATTTATTTTTTGTATTTTTCGAAATTAATAAATAAATAAATAATAATGGTAATTTGTAAATAATTCAAAAACTTATGGGTATTATGAAAATTCAATGATGAATAGTAACTAAAAAAAGAGGTTGATTTTGCATTTGACTTGAATTTTTAGGTTGTTTTTGAAAAAACCCCAATAATTTAAAACAAAAAATAGCCGCCCTTTCAAAGGGCGGGTCAGAATCTAGTTATAATTTAAAAAAAGAAAATATGATTTTGGATGTAATAGTATATTAAATTTAATATTTCAGATATATAAATCCTTTTGGAAATAATATATATTTTTTAAAATTGTATTATTATCACTCATTTTGTAGTTCTTCTTCCTATTTCATGTGCATTCCATTAATAAGTTGTACTAGAGGTTGATCCGCGCAGCCACTTCATGTCCATCTGTCAACTCTGTTTTGTAATATATCCTTAAGAAAGGAGAAGAGCTTGCACTTCGAACCACTGGTATCTTCTGGAATTCTTAGGCATGAATCCATTTCCATCCTCATTTTGTATCCCAAGAGTATTCTTAATTGTTTGCCTCAAATATACCAGAAATTCTCTTACCAAAGAGTAGAGAAGATTTTTCAACGTTAATTCGTTGGTCTAATGCTTTCTCAAATTTCCTTATAACTTCAATAACTTCTTCACATTCACGGGGCTCTATCTTACAGAAGAATAGAATTCTATATCAGCGAGGAGAAGCGTGAGATACCGAGGGGCTAGCCATGTGAAACATGGCATCCCGTTATCTTTCTTGGAATCTCTTCGTGATTAAGAATGCTAACGAGCGCTTCCATGCATAAAATAAATATCAAAGGAGACAAAGGATTTCTTTGAAGTAAACCTCTCTCAGGCGTAATGTTTCCCTCTTTTGTTGACCATTATAAGGACCTTATACTTAACTGATGAAATACACCGCATGATCAAGTTGATCCACATGGCTGAGAAACCCATTTTCTTCATTACAAATTTGATGAAATCCCATTCCGTCATGTCGATTTTTATTGTCATCCTCTTGTTCCTCCCACATGGTTTTGTCCTAAGCTAAGGGAATGAACATTTCCTGTGCAAGTCATTATATTATTTGAAATCTGCCTTCCAACCACAAAAGTTGGTTGTAGCATTGGGAGTCTTAAAAGTTAGTCACCAGGCTCTCTTATACTATGGCTAGGACAAAATTTACAAATAGGAAGGAAAGGGTGATTTAAAAGAAAATAATAATTGTAAGACCCTTTTTGTTATTAAACTTTGTCCTCAGCTTTTCAATATTCTACCGTTTTTGTTGAATCCATCTCTTCCCAAATCAATAACCCTCACAGAAACCCTAAACCCTTGGAGGCCTGTGCAGTCGAACGGTCTGCCTCAAAATCAAAGGACTAAAATGGAGATAGTCGAGTCTCTAGAAGAGATCCCAGTGCAAAACCCACTAGTAGAAGACTTTCATTACACTGATTTGACCTGGACCAAGTTTCGGTTACAACGGAGCATCACGACGAAGTAGCACTCATCCCTTACGCAAGGGTCGACGAGTTCATCATCGGAGAATGCTCAAACCCAGAGTCCCCAACTCGATTTCACATCGAAAAGAGGAAGGAAACGCTCTCGAGGCAGCCTCAAGGAGTACAAGAGCGACGAGTATCTCGAATACAGACTGTAAGTTTGCTCCACTCTCTCTTGTATCTCCATTTCGTATTTAAGTTCGAATCTTTTTTACTTCTCTGTTAAGGTATTGGTGCTCTTTGGTCCTGAGAACTACGGAGAAGGAGGTGGTGTGTTGCCCAGTAGAAAGTACCGTCTCAACACTAGGAACGAGCTTGCGAGACCTCAGTCTATGAGAGGATGCACGTGTCATTTCGTGGTGAAACGTCTCTATGCTCGTCCTTCTCTTGCGCTTCTCGTTTACAATGAGAGACGACATGTGAACAAAGCTGGTTTTGTCTGTCATGGACCTCTTGATAGAGATGCCATTGGTCCTGGTGCTAAGAAGATTCCTTATATATGTAACGAGATTCAGCAGCAGACTATGTCTATGATCTATCTTGGGATCCCTGAAGAGAACTGTTTTGGAGAAACATATTGAAGGGATTCAGAGGTATTGTGGTCTGATGCGACGGTTGATAGTCTTGCATTCTCAGTATGTTCATAAGCTTGGGATGATTATCCAAACGGTCTACTCATGAGCTGGACTTGGATGATCAAGCTAGTATTAAGATTTGGACTGAGCGGAACAAGAAATCTATCTTCTCTTATCAGGAGTCTTCGGAGACTGAGCAGTTCATGCTCGGGATTCATAACTAGAGTGGCCAGTTGCAGCAGTCTCGTGGCGCTTTGGTCATTGTAGTCTCGTGTTGCAGCTGATTCTACGTTGGCTAAAGCAGACTTAAGTAAAAATGGATCTTTGTCTTCTAGTGATTCGTCTCTGTTTTTGAGAAAGTTATGTGCTTTAATCATGTTCTCTTAATTACTATGCAGTATCCTCTATGCATCGCTTACTTGCTGTTACGATTCAAGAGGTCGATGCTCTTCCTGTGGCTGGGATTATACTCTCGATAGCTCTTTGAGAGAAATCTGAGTGTGAGAAGTGGATGAAATCCTGACGTTCAGACGCGCACAGAGTGTTGCAGCCTGGCTTTGTCAGGACTCAATGGCTTATATCATTGACGATGCTGCAATGCGACGACTCTGCTCCATAAGCACTGCAATCATGTATCGATGCTTCAACTGTATATTAAAGTTTTAAAATAGGATACAGAGTGTGATTCGCAAACTGACTCATATCAGTCCCTCTTTGCAGGAACACATTTTGCTGCCCCATACTTTTTCTCTCTGGCGTATTCGAGAGTCATGGCTCGTAATGTGATGTGCAAGCAAGTGTGATACCATTGAGTTCCAAGAGAGCTTATTCAAATGTTTAGGAGAAGTTCGTGTACAGCATTCTTGCGGATGGAGGATAGATACAGCCAAAGGCTCTAGAAAGGTTAACTCAGGATTTTGCTGATCAAACCACCTTCATGCAGTATTTCAAATCAACTTAGCGATTGCCTAAAATAGGTTAGATGATTACCTTATCCCTTATGTAGAACCTCTGGTATCACTCCGCTAACAAGTGATTCATGTACTTTTGGTTTCAGTACTTAATGTTCTCTTGAATTTTCTTGCAGGAATGTGGCTCTCAACTATAAAAGTCTTCCACTGGCAAGCAAGAAGCATGTGGTGCTATAGAAGCATACCATAGCTAAAGCTAAAGTAAAACTGTTTGACGATACTCACCTTAATGCTCCTGAGCAGATGTAGACTTGCGCTTTAGTACACAAGCTGACGACTGAACTCACTCGAGCTAGTTGGCTTGCATCGCGTATGCTAGATGAAAGTGACTCTTTCCAACAATGGTCAACAGAAGAATACATTGCTTCTACTTCATGGCACAGAGCGTTGGAGATTCCAGACTCTGACTGTTACGCTAGACAGTAACAACACCCTTATTGCAAAGGTTCAGTCTCAAGAGAGATACCAATGCAACACGAGTTGTGTGAGAACCCAGGTCGGAGTTTGCCCTTCTGCGATTGCGCTTGGTCTTTGCAAGGGAACTTATGCAAACACATAATAAAGGTAAATACAATGTGTGAAAACCGTGAAGGTTATGGTGGACTCAATGTCATTGCGTTCCTTCAAAGAGAAGCTGAGAAGCATAAAGATGAAACAATGGATGACTCTGTAGCCTTGGCATTTTATCAATGGCATTGATGCTGCAGATGTTGATCAGATAAAGCAGTTGGTTCAGTTAAGCGAGGACAGATGATATCAGCAACATAGTCAACGATTGCCGGTTGAAATGGGGTTTAAGAAAGGGCAGAACAACCGTAGGCATTCCTGCTTCTATAGCTGCCTTTACAAAGAGAAAGAGTCAGAAAACGGCAAGCGATAGAGATGAGATGATAGTGATCACTTGTTTTTGCTTATTTGGATCACCAGCAGGGTTTTGGGTAGCTTCAGAGTTAGAAAAATTAGTAAAGGCTAGTAATAGTTTGATAGGTTTTGACACCAACCACTGGTGTCACTTTGTTTTTTTTTCCTTGTGTTGTGGAAGTGTAAATCTTTCTCTCCAGCCTTTTTTCTTCCTACTATTTCCAAAAAATTCACAAGCTGGTGGCACATCTTTAATTTTTGTAAAAGGTAGAAACAAAGTTTGTTTATTTTTATAAGAAAAAAATTATAGTTGATGATATGACTTGACATACAATCTTTTGAAAATTAGATTGTTTGTAGACCTCTAATAAAGCCACATAAATATTCTTGGTAATTTTTAATTGAGTTTATTTATGATTATAATAAATATTAACAAATCTATGTCACCAATTAACTATACTAATAACAATCGCATGTCAATAATAATATTGTGGATTAAAGAGGTGAGAGACAATGAAACGACGTTTAATTTAAAATATCACTTGTGATTAAACTCCATCGTTGTTTTCGTCGGAAATCTTCTCAGGATATCGTTTTCTCCAAAATCGTTTTTCTTCGAACTCATTTTCACTGAAATCGTCTTCTACCCGATTGTCCATAATTGTCTTCTCTGCAAGCGTCATCTCCGAAATTATCTTCTTCGGCATGTTTCAACGCTTACTTTGAGTTTTTCGAGTTTATGGTTGAGTTATGAGTTATTGATGATGACAACCGGAAGACGATGACGACGACAACGACTACAAATGATCTGTCTCAGATTTTTTAATTTTTAGATCTATGTTGTTTATGTGACTGATATGTCTCTTGATTCCTAATCTCTAGACTCCGTCTTTTTAGTTTCTCTTTTTAGTTTTTGGATTCAAAATAAGTTTGGATGATCAATTCTTTAGCCTGTTATACACTTTTTTCGGTCGACTTGGTCCTTTGATTCGTAGCATGTATGTAACTATAGACATGTATTCTAACCATAACTCAGCCATAACGTATGCATAACGCAGACATATGTAACCATAACTCAACCGTACTTAAAACCATAACTAAGCCTTTGATAATACAAAGTTGTATTGTACCATAACTCAGCCATAATATATGCGTAACTCAGTCATAATGTATGCATAACTCAGCCGTAATTTGATTATAACTCAGGAGTATTGTAATCATAATTTAGCCATAAAATATTGCATAACTCAGCCATAATTTGATTATAACTCGGGGAGTATTGTAATCATAACTCAGACGTAAAGTATGCATTACTCAACCGTAAAGTATACATAACTCAGTCTTAACAATCCATTCATGTTCACCATATCTCTTCTTAGGAGGTAGCGTTGGTGAATCTTTTGTCTTGTGTTGGAGACTCACCGTTATGAACTAAAGTTATCATCTTTATATGACGCCACCATTCGAGTCGTCGAACATATCAAATCAGCTTTCAAATTCATCATCTTCTTTGCTTACTTCATCATCTCCGCCTACTTCGTCTTTTCTCCTCTCCACTTTACAAAGCAATCACTGAATAACCTTTTACTCTTCTTTCTTGCTCGATCATTATGAGTAATTTCGCTATTATTTTTCTAATGTAATTACCAGAAACAATAATTACCGATCTATAACATCTCAGAGAAGGTGAAAAATAAGAATGAAGAAGATAGATAAAGAGATGAAAAATGAAGAATAAGATACATCATCTGTTGGGGTCAAAATCGGTTACGATAGAATCAACTATGAAACTTCCCAGAAAATGTCTTCTTTAGAAAAGAGACGATAATATTTAAAGAGAAAAAGAGCGGGGAAAACAAAGTCAAGTTTCGTATGAATTTCGAATAGGATTCATACGGTAAGTCATCAAGAAAATTTGCTCTAGACCTCGGAAAAACGGATCCCAAGCACCGAAACACGAAACGACTTATAAGGCTTGACCATCCAACTCGCCCATTCGGCGAGTTGGACCAAGCAAACCGGCCAACTCGCCCGTTCGGTGAGTTGGACTAAGAAAGCAATCCAACTCGCCCATCTCGGCGAGTTGGATCAACCAATCCATTTTCATTTTGTCCTCGTAGCCTAATCTTCGAGATCATGTAGGGCTTTCTCTGGTTTCATCTCGATCAGGGTTACCATTTGAAACTTTACAATTTAAAAAATCGTTAGAACTTGTTTTCTCGTATGAGTTTCAAATTAATCGTGTAAAACGGCAACAGTTAACTAAACACCAAAAGCCTCGTCAGTTATACGAGGAATTTGAAATTTCTTCGGGATCGACGTCGTTTTGGAAGCACTCTTTCGATAAATCGTAAAACGCTTAAGTCGAGAAACGGCCTGAGGAGTCTAAAACGCGACTAAATACACACTCATGATTTTATATGAAATTAAGCCCTAATCCCTATGAAGTTTGTCTTTTATATTGCAGGAAAAGATAAATTTCAAGTTCAGAAAATAAATGTGAAGTTTCCGAAGATAAACACGAAGATCGAAGGAAAATGGAATATTCCCAAAAAGCAATAAACTCAACCGAGGGCAGAAAGGAAAGAGCAAAACCACCTCTAAGAGGAGTATATAGGACGTCAAGGTTGAAGATACATGGGAACACACAATTCTTTACTCAGAGCAAACACAACACTTAGGGCAATTTAGGCATATTTCCGTTTTTCTGTTATCGAGCTGCGAATCAACTAGGTTACTTCAATGTCTTACAAGGTTAGAACTAGGAACTCGCCGACGGCTCTTACCGCTTAGGCTTACCTGTTTGTAACGCTCAAATCAAAAATTTCGAATAATCTTCTTTGCTCTCTTTTCGTTTTACTGATTCGTAATAATTTTGTTTGTTCTCATTGTTTGATTGCTTGGCGTGTGCGTTTAGTAGATATCCGGATCTCTGGGAAAATTAGGTTTACTTAGCTTTCCTATTTTCATCATACGCCCAATTTGCCTTGCATACTCGACATCGAACGAATAGTCAGAGACTTGCCGTAAGATACAGTCCGCCCACGGTACCACAACACTTGCGGTAATCACCAAAGACCTTATAACTCCCCTTGAGTTCCCCCAAACTCGTCCGAGAACCTATCACGACGATTCCTCATCACTTCAGCCATCTCTCTCTTTCCTCGCCTATAGGCTCGACGAACCTCCGTCGCAAACCTGATTCTCTTTCACGACGACGGGACTCTCCAATTCATCTTTCAGACGGGCAATCTCCTTATCAGCCATCTCAGCCCTGAATTTAGCCATGCGAGCCTCATGGATGCTCGCATCAAGGGCTTGGTTTATCATGAGGAGGCCCTTCGAAAACTCTCAAGGTCAAGAAAGGTTCGGCCTTACCAAAAAAAATTGTTCAAGGACATAAACTTACCCCATTGACCATCCTCGACGCCTTGGTAAAATCCATCTCCTTGCTGGATCCTCCCTCAGCAGGAGGAAAGTCAAATTCGAACGGCTCGTCAAGATCAATCCGGTCACAACCATTTCCACCCACTTGACTCTTGAGATAATCTCTAAGTATGTTTTCAGGAGAGCATTGCCCAGACAACCACGTCATCGTCGACAATAACGTGTTTTTTCTTTGAGAGACCTCGGCCTTTTCTTCTTGCCCGAACTTCATACGAAATGAACCCGTACATGCTCGACTCCCCCCCTTCCTCGACCGGTAAATCTGGTTGAAACCGAGAACAGTGTATAGCCACAGCACCACAAAACCACTTCGGAGTGAAAGTTACCAAAGAAATGGACAACATGAAGTAGGTCCCTGGTGGTGCGGAAGCCCTCCAGAGTCGGAGGGAGAGGATTAGTCTCTGAAATGAGAAATAAACATGTAAGATCAAACATCATCAAAACCAAGGCTGGCGAGTACCCGATCGAGAATACTCTCCGTCCCCATCTAGTCCTGAAAAGAGGAATGCAAATCTCCTCCACAGATTGTTTTTACACGGACAAAGAAGAAATTCTCATTCCAGTCATGGTAGTGCGACACGAACCCCGTTATGATCGTCATACCCGGCCGAGGCCTCAGCTGAACTATGGCCGAATTCCCCCTGAGGCATCAACATGGCTTCAAGGTAATAAACATCGAGGATCATACCTCACTCGTAACTCAGCACCAAAATCCCAACGATGTGCTGCAAACTGCACAGCTTAACCTGACTGATCGACAACTTGAATCGGTTGAAACAGCTGCACAATAAATTCCTGGGATGGGAAACCATAAGTGGCACTGCATCAAATATGCCTCATACCACGTAAATAACCTTCGGGTGGAGACCCAACGACTTCCTCAGCTCTTGGAAGAAAAACTCTACTGACTCCGGAACTCCGCAGAAACTCCAAATGGCATCGAGCCCATTGGGACAGCTCTCGCTCGGCAACCAGCAACAGGTTGGCACGAAACGGAGGAGGAGCTTATGTTCCGGGTCTAGCAGCCCATGCACGCATCGGGCTCTTCGGAATTGACCGAGTGTGCTGCGAACTCCACCTGGCACAACGTCGCTATGTTGCGAGCTAGAGCTACCGGGAACAGAACGATCAGGATGGGACTTGGTAGAAGTTTTTCCTAGACAGAGAAAGTATACCAAGAGGAAGAAGACAGGAAATGGTCTTTTTTACCTTAGAAAGAATTTTGTGGAAATGAGCAAGTAAAGAATTTGAAAAACTTACTCCACATACTTATAGGCAAGAAGATTCACTATTCACCTCCGGATTTTCAGACGTTGAACTCCGCCTAACTTACCCGACACGACTAACCGCTCGCAAGAACATCACCGATTCTAACGAGCTAGGGGATAACTGTTGCGGTCCAAATCGGTTACGACGGAATCAACGCCTGAAACTTCCCGGAAAATGTTATCTTTAAAAAAGAGGAGATAATATTTTAAAGAGAAGTAGAGCGGGAAAAGGTCAAGTTTTGTATGAATTTCGAAAAGGATTCATACGGTAAGTCCTCGAGAAAGGTTACTCTAGACCTCGAAATAATGGATCCCGAGCATCGAAACAACGAAACAACTATAAGGCTCAACCATCCAACTCGCCCGTTCGGCGATTTGGACCAAGTAGGATGTTGAACTCGCCCGTTCGGCGAGTTGGACCAAGCAAGATGGTCAACTCGCCCATTTGGCGAGTTGGACCAAGCAAACGGCCAACTCGCCCATTCGGCAAGTTGGACCAAGAAAGCAATCCAACTCGCCCATTCGGGGATTTGGATCAACCAATCCATTTTCATCTTGTCCTCGTAGCCTACTCTTCGAGATCAGGTAGGACTTGCTCTTGTTTCATCTCGATTGGAGTTACCATTTGAACTTTATGATTTAAAAATCGTATGAACTTGTTTTCTCATATGAGGTTCAAATTAATCTTGTAAAACGGCAACGGTTAACTAAAAACCTAAAGCTGCCTCCATTATACGGGGAATTTGAAATTTCTTCGGGATCGACGTCATTTTGGAAGTGCTCTTTCAATAAATCGTAAAAAAATGCTTAAGTCAAAAAACAGCCCGAGAAGGTCTAAGACGCGGCTAAATGCCCACTCACGAGTTTATACGAAATTGAGCCTAATCCCTATGATGGTTTGTCTTTTATATTGCAGGAAAAGAAAAATGTCAAGTTCAGAAGATAAATGTGAAGTTTCCGAAGATAACACGAAGATCGAAGGAAAATGAAATATTCCTAGAAAGCGATAAACTCGAATGAGGGCAGAAAGGGTAAGAGCAAACCGCCTCTAAGAGAAGCATATAAGGACGTCAAGGTTGAAGATGCAGGGGACACACAATTCTTTACTTAGGGCAAACACAACACTTAGGGCAATTTAGGCATATTTTCCGTTTTGATGTTATCGAACTGCGACTCAACTAGGTTAATCAGGTCTTACAATGTTAGAATTAGGAACTCACAACGGCTCTTACCTCTTAGGCTTACCTGCTGTAACGTTCAAATCACAGATTCAAAATAAGATCTTCTTGCTCTCTTTTCGTTTTTACTGATTCGTAATAATTTTCATTTGTTCTCATTGTTTGATTGCTTGGCGTGTGGTTTAGCAGATATCCGACATCTCTTGGAAATTTAGGTTTTACTTAGCTTTCCTACTTTCATCGGAAAATCAACAGTGAAAGTTTTGGTTCCCACAACATATATAACATATACCATTAATTTTACTGTTGTAACGTTAGTAATGAAATGCCAAATAAGAGCTAATGACATGGATGATAACATGGAAATCGTTATGTCAGCCGCCAAACGAACACATAACTCAGCGTATATAAATCAGCCTTCAAGTACAAAGTGAGTCAGCCGAAACATGAACATTATTTTCAAGGTTGGCTGCCTAAAACCCCCTGTAAATATAATCACCCTATCTATTCCCCCCTCAACTACCAGCTCATGATAAATCCACCCAAACTTATGATTTCTCTTAAATCTCCCCTAAGGTTTTTATTCCCTCCTCTCTAATTCAATTTCAAAATCGAGACTAAAGAGAAATTAATTGCGTTATGTAATTAACGATTGCCCATTAGGAAAGAACCCGATTCCGACATTAAAAAAGAACCCGACCCGGATTTTTTTTTAAAAAACCCAAATCGATTTGGGATTTTTATTAGGTTAGTCTATCTTCTTCACTCAACGACACAGAGGGATTCCGACTCCCGAAGAAAAACTGGAGAGACAGAGAGAAACAGAGAGACGACGACAACGACGAATAGAGAGAGATATAGAAAAAGATAGACTACTCTCTCTCTCTCTCTCTCTCTCTCTCAATTCCTCGTCGTCTCTCTCTCTGTTTCCAGTTTTTCTTCGGGGTCCCTCTGTGTCGTTGAGTGAAGAAGATAGACTAACCCTAATAAAAATCCCAAATCGATTGTTTTTTTTTTTTAAATTCTGGGTCGGATTCTTTTTTAATGTCGGGTCGGATTCTTCTTAATGGGCAATCGGCTAATTACATACGCAGTTAATTTCTCTTCAGTCTCGATTTTGAAATTGAATTGGAGAGGGGGGAATAAAAACTTAGGGGGAAATCTAAAGAGAAATCATAAGTTTGGGTGGATTTGTCATGAGCTTGGTAATTGAGGGGAAATAGATAGGGTGATTATATTTACAGGGGGTTTTAGGCAGCCAACCCTTATTTCAATAATTAATCTTTTGCTAATAAATCATCCGTAAATAGGATTGATCATAAGTGAGCCTTATCGTCATATAAATCAGCCGTAAAATGAATATTATTCTATGTAATTAATCTTTTTCTAGTAAGTCATCTGTAATTAAGTTGAGCTTACTGCTAATCCAGCCAATTACATATAATTAAATATAACTCAGCCATAACAACCTCCCATAAGTCAGCCATAAATTTAATAACTCATCCAAGCGATGATCATTAAATCAGCCGGCGAAACATAACTCAGTTGTGTCTTAACTATAACTCAGCCGAATTTTCAAGAAATCAGCCATATATCATCCAGATTTATGAAAATCAACCATCACTAACGGCTGACTTATGTTAGTAAGTCATCCAATTTCTAATAAATCAGCTGCATTGTTTAACTCAGCCGCAACATAACTATAACTCAGCCGCAACATAACCTATAAACTCAGCCGAACGAAGTTTGTAGCGCTTTACAGCTGAGTTCATTAATACACGTCATGACATTCCTATGTGGCGCCGGTTTTTTGCTTACGTGGCATTTAAAAGTAATGACATTCTTGTAAATATGTTTTTTTCACAATGTAAGAAAAAAGACATGTTGGGTATTAAAAATGATAGTAATAAAAAAGTTTTGTATGGTTCTAGTAATATGTATTAAAATGTATCTGTTGTTTGAATAAAATTTCATTTTTTTATAATTCTTAATATTAATTTTGTTCAGGTGACTTAACCTTAGCTTGTGTTCTTGTGTATCCATTTGAGTTCACTCTGTTTCCAGAAGCTAAAAAGGTCGATAGTTATATATGTTTCTTATAAAGCGAAACATCGATTTTTGTGTGACTGCTTTGGGGTTTGCAGAAACCAATCTTGGTGTCATGGCCAGTTTGATTAGTGAATTCAAGGCATTATCCAGTCAAAATCTTTTATTTTCTTTAAGTCTGGTTCAAATAAGTTAGCCAAAAAAAAAATCCCTTTTGAAGAGAGTTTTTTCTCAGGTTCACCCTTTTGGATCAACTTCTAAGTTCATCAACCAACAGAAAATTTGTCATTTCAATATTTAAGTTTCGAGACAAAAGAAAACAAAATATTTCTAAATCATATTATGTTTTTAAAATAAAAAGGTAAAACTAAACAAAAAATAGTACTAGCGGCGGAAAAAAAGAATTTTCTTTTAACATTGTTAATGCCGTCAACAAAACACTAAACCTTAATTCTAAATTCTAAATATTAATCCCTAAATCTTTGAATAAACCCATAAATCCTTGAGTAAATCCTAAACATTAAATTATAAACACTAAACTCTAAACCCTGTCGGCAAAACTCTAAACCCTAGACCCTAAATCCTAAGGGTTTACGATTTACCAAGGGTTTAGGGTTTACCGAAGGGTTTGGGATTTACCCAAGGATTTATGGTTTAATGTTTAGATTTTATGGTTTTACTGTTTACGATTTAGGGTTTAGTATTTCGCTGACCACATTATAATATTAAAAAAAAATTGTACTTGTTATGAATATTATGTGATGTTCATTAAGGAAAACTTTAGATTTACTTGATTCCCAAGTTTACTTGTTCTCCAAGTTATACCTGGTCTTCTAAGCTATTGTAATTGTATATAAAGATCTCTTTTCTCATGAATAAGACACATTAATTCATCTCTTCTCTTCTTTACTTATAACACGTTATCAGCACGAAATTTTAGCCATTGGAAAAACCCCAAAACCCTCGCCGATGAGCAAATTCAAAACCATAATCGAAGTTGTTTTTGTTCTCTAAGTTTTTGGGTGTTTCACCGATTTGTTTTTCAATCGAGAGCTAAAGCCGAGGTGTCTATCTTATACATCAAAAACTTTGGTTTGGCGATTTGGTATTCATCGCTTTAGTTTGAATTCTTGGTATTATATTCACGTTAGATTCTAGCCGGCACGTCATAACTTGGTGGTGACGTCTCCTTCTCCCATGCCCACTACGATAAGTTTTATGTACTTTCTTTATTTCTTATTGAGATCTGAATATTTGATTGACATATATCTATATTCATTGCACAATTAACTATTAAGACTATACAATATATATGCTAGGACTTGATCACGTTAGGTTGAAATAATACAAACTTGCTAATGTGTCTAAGTGCTGTAATATTGTAAAATTGTTCCCTAGGACATACATGTGATATTTTAGTCACTCATTGAAAGTAACACGTATGAAGTTAAAGTCCTTTACTACCATGTCTTTAGATTGAATATTTTTCATTACATCTGATTATACGGCTGGAAAATTGTTTGTTTGCTAGTTTTTTTTTTTTTTTTTTTTGAACACAAATTGTTTGCTAGTTTCTAATCAAAGTTTAAGACTGAATGCTTTTGAGTGTTTTTACAATATGAAAATTAAGACTTAATGTTGACGTATAGCTTTGTCTGGCATGCATACTCTGAATTGTTTTGCTTTGAACTCCTTTGCAATAAGCTCAATTGTATGTATGGGTAACACTTGAAAGTTTAATTATATGGACTTGAAAGTTTTGATGTCTACGTATAAGGTGCCATATTTCATGAGCAATACTATGAATATCTCAGGTTTATACATTTTGTTTTGCACGAGATTCTAGAGGGCTGAGAAAGGTGTTTTAAAGACTCGTCATATCATATCTCCAGTTTCGTTTCACTTCTTCTTTAACGAGATAAGTATTATTTTATCTTTATGGTTAACATCCACTTATAGTCAACGAAAGTTTGATAAGATAAAATTAATTATAGCATGTCATGCTTAATTGAAAACTAGTTGACATAGAGATGATTATTGGCATGATACTAAAAATCAATTGAAAAAAATACTATAAAAGTATTAAGTATTTATTTAATATAATAAAATGTTTAAGATAATGCATATATCTATATTTTGAAATAGTTTTATGATTCTATTTTAATACCATTGTATATATGATTATTTTAAATTTAAGACTTTACTTAAGAAGATCCATAAGTTTTGGAGAACAATCCAAAGAGGTAGGATCACCTGAATGTGATTACCTAAATCTCATTATTTATTTGTATCTAAAGATTACAAGACTTTTAGTTTGTAAATAAATCTCAACTATGTTGGATGCTAAGTTTAAAAGTAAATTTTCCTGAAGAGAATATCAGTTATATGCAAAGATAATATTAAAAATTACTTTTTTCATACAAGTAATGTTGTCTAGCATACACATAATTAAGAAAAGAGAATTAAGAAGTTTATACTTGTATCTTGTCTCTTTGAGACTCAGAAAAGCAATGAGCTATTGATGTAAGATCATAAATCACGTCTAGGTGGGTTATGATTCATTATCTTGAAGAGAATTTGATACTTTAAGAAGAAAATCCACACAAATAATACTGGGTAAAGAAAATGAAAATAAAAGTGGTTGTAGACGCGAATGTGGATATATATATATATATATATATAGTCTGGTTATGGTTATGGTTATTGTCAAGGTGAAGACCAAAGAGTTTCTTTTTAGAATTCATATTCTCACTTGAAATTGAGAAAATAAAGATGGTAATAAAGAAAAGATATGATTCAATCATCTAAAGATGAAAGAAAATTATTGTAAGTACAATACAAGGATATATATATGAATGCTTCAGAAGAGCACATAATATTTTTGCATATAAGAAAACCTTATTGTATTATATTCTTATAAGTCTAAAAAGTTATAAGGATCTTAGAAAAAATACAAGACCCATGTCGGGTACGTTGTTGATTCAAAAAATGAGATTTAATTCGAGATTGATAAACATGTAGTATTATAATCTCGAGTGGAAGAGTTAAAGAATCTCACATTTTATAATAAGTGAAACATCTAGAAGATTATGTTTACCCCAAACTGAGATTGATGAATTCTTCTTAAAGTAAGTCAATGAAATTTTGAGACAATAAGGAAAAATGTTAAATTCATATCAATCTTAAGGCTCTAAAAGTATTTTAGAGAAATTATCTACATCCTCTTATATATTGTTAAATTATATGTAAACAAGAAATTTACAAAATATTTGGCATGAACCAGTTAGACTATTTTGGTTCAATAGTGATGCAACAAGATACTTAAAGATTTATATGTGTAAAGAATCAGAAAATTCTTTTGAATAATTTGACATAGGTTGATTGCTCATAAGATAATATAGTAATATAGTTTTCACCAGTCAAATGAAGTTATTGGCATGAATAAAAGAGATGTTGGTGGACTTATCACCCACCAGACATTTTTATAGTATTGGTGAATTCACTTCTTAAAATCGTTGATGATTGTAGAAAAATAACTAGGAATGTTAAACATTTTGAGCAACACCAATTCGCATCAAGCTAACAAGTAAGCACTAGTTTTTCCCATAATTGGTATCAGGTCAGAAACCACCATTTTTTCGTGTAAGAATGTTGGATGTACGATATACATTCCAATTGCTTCACTACAGAGCTTTACTTAAGATGAGTTTTCAAATGAGGTTAGAAATATATGTTGGATATGAATCTCCATTGATATTTAAGAATCTAAAACATTTGTGATGGAAATAATTAAGGCTCCGATATGAATGTCAAAGTGAAATGATATTTCCAACATAAGAAAATAAATAGCTGGAAAAGAATATAAACTGATATGAATTATCATTGATCCTCGGACTAAAGAGAATGTCAAATAGAAGTCCAAAAGATAATTCAATTATATAGCTTAGTAAAGCAGATGCCAGACAGATTTGCTGACCCAAATAAATAGAGTGATCAAGTCACATATAACAATTGTAAATGCTCCAATAATAATTGATGTTCTAGAAGAACAATATCAAACTGCTAGTCACGCTTGCAGCGTGGTAAACATGTTGGTTCCTAAGAAAAAGAAACCTCGTAAATAAAAAGGAGCATATATTGATAATGGTCAAACGAGCGGCAATAGAGTTTTTAAATGATTCTCTAGAAGAGTTAAGCATGACTAGGAAAAAAGGAGCATACTATTATTGTTTATTTATATTTACCTTTTATTTGACAAATATTTTTTTCTTTTTTTTCAAAAATTGAATATAAAGTGACAGATTTCTATTGGTTGGTGAACTTTCACCCTAGATGAACCCAAGAAAAACTCATAACATAAATGTACCAAACCAAGAATGGGCCACATAATATGTTTACTGACTACTCTTCAGGTACCTACAATAGAGGAGAAATTGCTATCTAGAGAGAAAACCCGCATTTTGATGCGTAAAATCTGATTTGTATTAACACTTATAAAGAATAATTTCGGCAATGTGGATGCATAAGATCCATATTTTTGTATTGAGACATTGAGTTGCCTTACTTAGCTCGGTGCAGATTTGAAGCTTGAATCAAACTCTACGAGCAAGTGATTCAACCTTTCTTGTCACTCACCAGCTAAGTGGTTCATATTTCTCAAGATTCATTTAAAATGTTGTTTGTTGATCCTGTCTACCAGAAACCTTCTGTAGAGCCTGTTTAATATGCAACAGTTTTAAATTGGATCACTATGAGCAAGTTAGACTGAATAATGGGATTTGATGACTCATGTACTCAATTACTAATACCCCCGACAACAGGGCGGATGCAGAAACATTTTAATGGGGAGCACAAAAAAAATTTCAATGTATTTTATCCTTAAATGGGGACACTTATATACATTTCATAACATTTGTTAAATTTTTTTTTGAAAATTAGTAGGGGGCAACGTGCTCCCGTACGTTATATCGTGAGTCCGCCCCTGCCGGTAGCGGAACCAAAAAACAAAAGTAACTTCAGTTAACATATTTCAACAACGACAACATCTATTTGTCCATGTCCAAATTGCTAAAAGAATTTGAAGAGAGAGGGAGAGAGAGAGAGAAGAGGACAAGAATACAAAAACAAAACAGTATGTTGAATGCTCATGTGACAAAAACTAGAACAAAAACGAAGTGTAATGTAAAGTTGAAATCCAAACAACCTTATGAGAAACAATGGACATCAAAAGAGAACAATGACATTACAAAGAGTTCAAACCCAAAATACAAAGCCTCAAGTACTAATAATATATGTACACACTTACATTATCTTCACATCTCCCACATAGTCAAGACAATCGAAAATAGTTATCTCATCAATGATTGAACTCTTCAAATCCCTGAATATTGACTCTTTATAAAAGTGTTCCTCTCCATATTGTAGAATAAAGACGTAATAAGGTTTGTGTAGTCACTACTACTATGGAGACAATACGATTTCACCAGTGCCAGTCATTCGAACAAATAAGTGATCCTGGACTATCTTCTTCTCCAGATGAGATATGTTGATATGCTTGGACGACCATTTATGACTTTCAGCATCTTCTAGAATTCAAAACAGAAAAGTCTCTCTTTGAATAGCTATCATTATACATCCTCTAAAATCTCTATGAATTAATACTTGATAAATTAATAAACACCATAAATTAATAAATTTTTTCCGATCCCAAGTTAGACGGTTCATAATATAATATAAATCGATAAAATAATGACTTTTTAGAAAATTTTATGTAAATATATAGTCTTCATTAAAATTATAAATTAAGAATTTATATGTACATACATTTTATATAACTATAAACTTCACATTCACAATGAAATTATCTTTACATTTCTTAACGCTTAATCTATTTTAACGAGATTTAGCAAATTATATCTTAAGCTACATTTAAATTATATGAGAGATATTTTATATATATCAAATAATATAATAAAATTAATATAAAGGTAAAATTTCAAAATTTAAATTAATGTATATACACTAAAATTAAATGTTTTCTTATTTTAAAAAAAAAGTATATCTTAAAATAGAAAAATCTAAATTTTTTTTGTAAATTAATAACTCTATAAATTAATAAAATAATAAAGTATTAACATTATTAACTTATAGAGTTTTACCTAATTACCTTTGTAATTGAACAAACTCAAAGTACTCGAGCAGAAAGAAATCCATGGTATTCATCTCGTAATTTCCGTTAATAAATCTGAAATTCTCAGACCTTAAGTCGAAGCAAACTATCATCCAAGTTCGGCGGGGCGAAGATCTGAAATACAAAACACCATATATGCATATTCAACTCTCGTTCCAAAATACGTCTCAAAACTTAATTTGCTTTCGATCGTTCTCCATAAAGGTTTCCAGTGTCTAGTGTCCAAAACGTAATGAGTATTGGACGTGGTTCTTACACAACAGTTTTAAACTGTTTGCCGACCAGATCATAGCCAAATATAATCTTTCAGTCTTCGTGGGATGATTACTTCTCTGTTTCACTATGGGTAAATTGTTTGTTTTAGAGGCACTTCGGGTAAGGTTAGGAACTCTCCCGTGACTGGGTTGCAAACCACATGCACCTTTCTCCGGTGAAAAGATGTAAAAAGGACTAATCCGCATACCGGATTATGGTAACCAGATGGAAATTTGTTTTGGAAAAGACGTATGATAAGGGGTGGCTACAAGAGAAGGGTTCTCAATGGATTTGAGGCTGAGGTGTAGAGTAGAAAAATAACTTGTCATCATCATCAGATGCTACGGCAAAAAAGATTGGTGCCGAGTCAAAGACTTGGTCAGAAACAACTCTGTGAATTCAGGAAGACCAAGTATGGGATGCCCAAAATTATGAAGACCAAGTTGTAGACTTTCCAGGGACTAGAGAGAATATAGTGATAAGTATATCAACCCGGGATTGGGTCTGAGGACTCTCTTACCGAAGATTGAGTCCATGTGTGGAGGTGGTTAATAGTAGATTCTCCGAGAACTGATGCTCCAGCTGTTTCATGGCAGATTTATTAATGTCTTTTTTCTTCTTTTCTGGATTTAAATATGTTCGTTAGCAAGAATCTTAAATGCGCTCAATCTGACCCAATACATATATCGACAATCCTTAATGTACTCTATCGAAAATATGACAAAGAAACCCAAGAAAAACATAGCATCTTCTCCTTGAGCTTATAGCATCTTTCAAGGTGTCCCTGCCAGCTTGCCATTCTGGTCATCTGATATCATCAGCCGTCCTCTGCCCACAGCTAAACTCAAACTCATGGCGAACTTTATATCCAGCAGTACATTTAAGAGCATCAAACCGTTCGATTAATCTCAGTTTTTGAAGCTAAAATTTTGCCCTTTTCGAGAAACTTTTCAGTAGTATGAACTTTTAAACCGTAAACTCATCTTTATCACTAGAACCCAACAATTCACAAATCCAAAGAGAAAAATAAAAGAAAATTATACTAAAATGTATAATAATGTAACGACCCGAAACTTTCGAGCTAAACGTTTAGCCTGCTAACGCCATGGCTGGACACCGAGAGTCAAGGTAATTCTCCTATAAATACCCTCCCCTCTCGCTTATTTTTCTTGCATGCAAACCCATAGGAAAAGAAAAAGAAAGAAAAGAAAGAGAGAGTTGAAAGAAAGAGAGCTAAAGGGAAAAAATGTGTTTGTAGGGGCTGAGTCACCACATCTCGTAACCGGAACCACCCACCACTCGAAACCAAGCCAGTAAAGTCACCATCGTTCATAGTCCAAGGTAACCCCCGGAAACTGCCATGCATATAAGCTTAGTTTTGCCCGTTTATTAAATCAGTCATAACTTCCTAACAGTTGAGAATTTCGCACATGCAAGGCAACCATCTCGTTCCTCTCGACGAGCCGTAGCAGCCGACCGCCGTCGCAATCGGAGTTCGGACGAATCCGCACGCGCTCCTAGAAGTTTCGCCAAGTAAGCGCGTGCATTTCACGCGTCGTCGCCAGAAATCGCCTCCACCGCCGGACCACCGCCGGACAACCACCAGACCACTGCCAGACCACCATCGGACCGCCGCCGGCGGCCGGTAAGCCACTGCCCTCCGACGTTGCTGCCGGTGATCGTCGCCGGTGACTCGCCGGTGACTCGGCCTACTCGACTGAGTCGACTCGGTGAGTCAACTCGGTTGACTCGGTCAACTCGGTCAACTGGTGGTTTGACCGGTTTAAATTGATTTTTGGTTTGGTTGGGGTAAACCGGTCGGTTTAAAATCAATTAGAAATCGGTTAGCTTAAACCAGTGGTTAAAATCAATTGGATTTCGGTAGTTTTAAACTGTCGATTAAAATCAATTGAATTTCGGTTTAGGGTAAACCGTTAGTTAAATCAATTTCAATTGGATGAGGGTTGACTTTAACCAGCTGGTTGACTTTTCATAGACACTCGTTTTTTGACTTGAAATTTTGATCTGATTTTCGATTTGGAGTCTATTTGAGCAGCCGAAGTTCAAAGACACCACATTTCCAAGTTTCTAAGGTGATGGCTATTTTCGAACTTCTCGTACGCGGCTTAAGACCTCAATTAAATATAATTTATTTCTATTATGTTCCGTCTGCGTGAAATCGAGTCTTTTATTTGCTTGTTTAGTTAGGTCTTTGCCTAAATCGGAACTAGGGTGTTAGATGATGCAACATTGATTGCTTCACCTAATGTAATTCTTACTTAGATTTGTTTGAGATGGATACAAAGACGTACTTGTGTATGCCAGATTGTGTGGCGGTTACAGCCAGCTATAGTCGACCCGCTAGACTGTAACCTGGAAGCGTCAATAAATCGTCTAAGGGCAGTGTCTGAGCACTATCTCCAGTTGTGTATTGTTGTTTTGAACGTGAGTGGGTGGCGAGTGGGCGCCTCACTAGGACCATTGCTTGTTGCTTGGGTACTTTAGGTGCCGTGTTTGTAACATATTAGGATTAAATTATATTTATTCGGGTGTTAGGACCGAGTGTATGGACTTCGGGTTTAGCATCACATACCTCACTGAGTGACTCTCCTGTTACTCACCCCTCCTTTCCCCTTTTCAGGTGCATACAGACGAGTTTATGATATTTTGCTGGATTGGTGCTCTAGACTTTTCCTTCGAATTTTATTTGGGCTTAGGGTAAGTGTTGTTGGGCTTATGGGCTTTTATGTGTTACGAGTATTGTTGGTGGCCCGTCGTCTTCAGTGTTGAGGATACATATGTCACATTGTTTGTATGGTGACGTGTCAGGGGGTGACACACTGTTCCCAGATAGGAGGTGTGTGGTGTCACAATTTGGTATCAGAGTGGGTTCCGTCCCGGATTCGACCCGGGATTGGCGATTAGGGGATTCGATTTTCAACTCTTTTTAAATAAAATAATATATATATATATATATATATATATAATATTAGTGTTATTCTTTTAGCACCAATCTGTCTAGTAATTACTAACTCAATTGTCTCTCTTACTACCTATAAAAAAAATCTTCAACATCCGTTCTCCGCCAAACAAGGTTTCAGAAAATTACCAGTGGTGTATAAACCGCCAGAGATATCAAAGAGGCAGATGATGAGTATGTTCAGGATGTGGCCCCATCAATTGATAAGGATGCCTTAAGACATATGGTACATGACGAAACTAGACTTGCCATTTAGGAGGCAGTCCAGCAGATTGCCTAGGGGGCAGCCAAGCAAGCCCACCCAAGAGGCTGCCCGAGTAGATGCACAGGAGGTTGGATGATAGATGGACACAGCTCAGAGGGTCAGCAGATTCCACATGGTCCTCAGATCAAGTTACATCAGGTACCCATCAGTTCAGGGTTCAGCAGGAATCATCGATTCCCCGTCTAGCACGTTCCCTTTCTTCAGGTTCTATTGCAGAAGCAACTAGCCTCAGCAAATTTTCAGATTGATCAGGGGTTAAAAACTTTTTTATTCGTTATTCTGAGTTGTTCATGAGTAGATAATGTGACGTTTTTCTGCTACCCAATTTCTAGCTATCGCTCCACGAGTTTTTGATGCAGGAGTTTATGTGTTATGAGATATGAGCCGTTGGTTGGCATTTGTTACTTTTGTGTACGAGTGTAATGACTATTTTTGGATGTATGCTTGGTTCTAAAACTCGTGGGGATTGCTAATAGATTGGGGGTGCGCTAGCTTGCATGTATTGATATTGGAGTTACACTTGGTATGTTACCAGTTTTTAGCTGTGTTGATCGATTCATAGATATATCAGTGTGGACAGCTCGAATAAGACGCTGGGCATATTCATCGAGACGTACCAGTTATGCCTGGAGGGACCGATTTTTTTTGGATATTTTTCAGAAAATGGAGCTGAGTTTTTACGATATCATACTTGGGGATCGATTAAGTTGTCAAGACACGGGTAATACTGGATACCAGAGGGCAAGAGTTCATATCCCTAGAGCAGAAGCAAATATCATATTCCAGGGATTTCAACACATTACAGAGTTTCTATTGTTTCCATGCTGCATGCTGAGGAGTTATTAGATAGATGAGCAAATACATTTTTTGGCGACCATTTCGATGTTAGTGATGATGAACAACATGAGCTGGAGGAGCTTCCCGTTAATGCAGAGTATCAGAGTGTATTTGAGGATTTTAGAAGGGCCACTTGACATAGGTGACACTCATGCGATTGAGTTGAAACCAAGGAGAGCACCGGTTTCACGAGATTCATACAGACTAGCACCAGCGGTGATGGCCGAGCGGATTAGGCAGATGAAAAATTTAACAAACATAGATTTTATTATACCGAGTACTTCATCGTTGAGAGCACCAATTTTGTTTATAAAAGATGAGAGTTTCAGGTGTTTCATTGACTACAGAGGTTTAAACAAAGTCACCATCAAGAATAAATATCCGCTTCCACTCATCGACAAGTTGTTGGATCAGTTGCAGGGAGATTCATGGTTTTCCAGGATTGACTTGGCATCAGGATACCACCAGATTGCAATATTTGAGGAAGATGTGCGGAAGACATCATTTTGTACACGCTATGGACATTATGAGTTCGTAGTGATGTCATTTTGTTGACAAACACACCTAAGGCGTCGATGTGTTTCACGAGCACTTGGATAACTGTGTGATTTTCCTTATCGACAATATCCTGGTTTATTCTCGGAGTAGAGAGGAGCATTCAGAGCATCTACGGATTGTGTTGGGTAAGCCTCAAGAGCATCAGTTGTTTGCTAAGCTGAGTAAGTGCAGTTTCTGGCAGAGGAAGATTGGACTTCTTGGTCATGTGGTTTCAGAAGCGGGTGTTGCTGTAGATCCAGAAAAGATCACTGCAATTTAAGAGTGGCCGACCCCCAAGAATGCGACGGAGGTCTATAGTTTCCTTGGTTTGGTAGGGTAATACATGAAGTTTGTCAAGGGTTTTGCCAACATTGCAAAGCCAATGACGAAGCTAATGGGCAAGGACGTCAAGTTTGAGTGGACAATGATTGCTCGAAGAGTTTCACTGAGTTGAAGCGACAGTTTACACATACGCCTGTTTTGGTACTTCCGAGGCTACGGATACCATATGAGGTATACACTGATGCGTCATGAACTGGAGTAGGCTGTGTATTGATGCAAGAAGGTCATGTCATTTCATATGCATCACGTCAGTTGAGGCCTCACGAGACTAATTATCCCACAAATGATTTGGAGTTAGCAGCAGTTGTTTTTCCGTTGAAAATTTGGAGGTCGTACTTGTATGGAGAAAGGGTGAAGATATTCATAGATCACAAGAGTCTGAAGTACATATTTACTCAGACGAACTTGAACTTAAGGCAGCGCAGATGGATTGAGCTGTTAGCAGACTACAATTTGGAGATCACTTATCATTCGGGTAAGGCTAATTAGGTAGCGGATGATTTGAGTAGAGGCAGGAGTGATGTTTCAGGAACCAGAGAGGTTCAGGAGTTTACTGGGATCCTCGTTAATCTCAGGTTGTGTGCCACTAATTTAGATGGAGAGGCAGCTAGCCTCGGGGCTGTAGAGCATGTAGCTTTTCTATGGAGGATACGCGAAGCTCATGATGTAGATGAGGCTTTGCGTAGGCAGATCGAGAACGGGAGTATTGGTTACCGTACAGCTACGAGCGAGATGTTCATGTACCGGAACCGAGTGTGTGTGTCGGACGATAAGTTGTTGAGGAAGGAGATCTTGCACCAAGCACACCATTCAAGTTTTTCTATTCATCTAGGAAATACCAAGATGTACATAGATCTGAAGCGTTATTACCATTGGCATAGTATGAAGAAGGATGTTGCTATATTTTTATCGCAGTGTCAGACATGTCAAATGGCTAAGGCTGTGCATCAGGTGCCGAACGGGGTATTGCAGAACCTGCCCATTGCCAGAATGGAAATGGGACATGGTGACTATGGATTTTGTGTCGGGGTTGCCGACTACTTTAGGTGGGAAGAATGCCATATGGGTTATCGTTGATAGACTCACCAAATCAGCTCATTTCCTCTTGATTAAGAAGACGGACAATGCACATCAGTTGGCAGCAGACTTACAACAGTTAGATTGTGAGGTGGCATGGAGTTCCTGTGAGCATTGTATCAGACCGGGATGTAAAGTCCACTTCTGTATTTTGGAGAGCCTTTCAGAAGGCGTCGGGGACAAAGGTTCATATGAACACAGCTTACCACCCGCAGACAGACGGTCAGTCCGAGAGGACTATTCAGACTTTAGAGGATATGCTCAGAGCTTATGTCCTAGATTGGGAAGGAAGTTGGGAAAAGTATCTACCTTAGCGTAATTTTCCTACAACAACAACTATCACTCGAGTATTAAGATGGCACCGTATGAGGCTCTTTAAGGTAGGCCTTGTCGGCCACACCCGCTTTGCTGGACAGAAGTGGGAGAGTGACGTGAGATTGAACCAGCAATGATTCAAGAGACGGTTGAGCAGGTAGAAATGTTCAAGGAATGACTTGAGGAAGCCCATGACCGTCAGAAGAGTTATGCCGATAAGCGCCGTAAGGATTTGGAATTTAAGGTTGGCGACTTAGTGTACCTAAAAATGAGGACATTTCAGGGAGGATCTAAAACTCGGAAGCTAAATCCGAGGTATATGGGGCCATATCCTATTGTGAGCGGATTGGAGCAGTTGCTTACTAATTGGATTTGTCCAGAGAGTTATCAGACTTCCACGACATGTTTCATGTGTCTTTTTTTGAGGAAAGTTGTGAGAGACCAGAGCTTATTTTGAAGCGCCGCCTAGCGATCTCGGTAAAAAATTGTGTGTATCTTGGTCAGCCAATAGAGATTGTTGATCGCCAAAGTGAAAGCGGTTCAAGGTAAGATGACCATGTTAGTCAAGGTTTGTTGGGAGCGAAACATGATCCATGAGGAGACCTGGGAAGTCCGAGCCCCAGATGAGGATTGATTACCAGAGTTGTTTGGGATGAGATTGGACAGTCGGCTAATGACTCGAATTCGGGGTTGAATTCCGTGTTAGTGGGGGAGAGTTTGTAACAAACCAAAACTTTCGAGCCAAACATTTAGCCTGCTAACGCCATGGCTGGACACCTAGAGTCAAGGTAATTCTCCTATAAATACCCCTTCACCTCTCCTTATTTTCTTGCATGCAAACCCATAGAAAAAGAAAAAGAAAAGAAAGAAAAGAAAGAAAGAAAGCTAAGGGAAAAAAGTGTGTTTTGTAGGGGCTGAGTCACCACATATCGTCACCGGAGCCACCACCACTCGAAACAAAGCCAGTAAAGTCACCATCATTCATAATCCAAGGTAACCCCCGGAAACCGCCATGCTTATAAGCTTAATTTTGCCAGTTTATTAAATCAGCCATAACTTCCTACATTTGAGAATTTCGCGCATGCAAGGTGACCATCTCGTTACTCTCTATGAGGCGAAGCCGTAGCCGCCAACCGCGTTGCAATCAGAGTCGGACAAAGCCGCACGTGCTCCTGGAAGTTTCACCGTAGCCGCTGGAAAATGACTTCGCCGCCGGTAAGCCACCGCCCTCCGCCGTCGCCGTCGCTGCCGGTGACCCGCATGCGACTCGGTCAAAACCGTGGTTTGACCGGTTTAAATTGATTTTGGTTTTGTTGGGGTAAACCGGTTGGTTCAAATCAATTAGAAATCAGTTATGTTAAACCAGTGGGTAAAATCAATTGGATTTCGGTTGGTATAAACCACCGATTAAAATCAATTGAATTTTGGTAAGGGTAAACCGTTGGTTCAAATCAATTTCAATTGATGAGGGTTGACTTAGAACAGCGGGTTGACTTTCCGTAGACACCCGTTTTTGACCGTTCGAAGGGCATTCAGACTCAAAAATTTCGATACGATTTCCAATTTGGAGTCTATTTGAGCAGCTGGAGGCTCATAGACACCAAATTTCCAAGTTGCTAAGGTGAGGGGCTATTTCCGAAGTTCTCGTACGTGGCTTAGGACCTTAATTAAATATAATTTTATTTCTTTTATGTTCCGTCTGCGTGAAATCGAGTTTGTCATTGCTTGATTAGTTAGGTTCTTTGCCTAAACCGGAACTAGGGTGTTAGATGATGCAACATTGATTGCTTCACTTAATGTGATTCTTAGTTAGATTTGTTTGAGATGGATATAGAGACGTACTTATGTATGCCAGATTGTGTGGCGGTTACGGCCAGCTATAGTCGACCGGCTGGACCGTAACTTGGAAGCGTTGATAAATCGTCTAAGGGCGGTGTCCGAGCAATATCTCGAGTTGAGTATTGTTGTTTGCCCGTGAGTGGGCGGCGAGTGCGCACCTCGCTAGGACCATTGCTTGTTGCCTTGGGTACTTTAGGTGCCGTGTTTGTACATATTATGATTAATTATATTTATTCGGGGTGTTATGACCGAGTCTATGGACTTTGGGTTTAGCATCACATACCTCACTAAGTGACTCCCCTGTTACTCACCCCTCCTTCCCTTTTTTCAGGTGAGATAGAGGATTTTATGATATTTTGCTGGATTGGTTCTCCTAGACTTTTCCTTCGGATTTTATTTGGGCTTAGGGTAAGTGTTGTTGGGCTTATGGGCTTTTATGTGTTACCGAGATATTGTTGGTGGCCCGTCTTCTTCAGTGTTGAGGATACATGTTTCACATTGTTGTATGGTGACGTGTCAGGGGGTGACACACTGTTCTCCAGATAGAAGGTGTGTGGTGTCACAAATAATTTCATGGTGATCGCTCACAAAAATTCAAGCATGAAGAGAAATATATATATATATATATATATATCTACTAGGTGATTCTCTCTAGTGATGTGTGGATATAATAAATTTATTTAATATTTATAAAGTACATGTTTTAGAATTCTATAATTTTAGTCCAACTATGAACTATGTAAATAATATAATGATTTTAAGTAATTATAATTTTATTTAGAGTTGAATCAGAAATGGTGGACTGTGTTTATGTGGGAACCCAATTTGTATGTCGATTTTAATGATCGGAAGAAAGCTAAGAACTCTAACTTTCTTTGAGGTCCCGGATTCCATGCGTAAACACACAAACTACAAAAAAAAGACAATCCAAAATATCGAAAGAGATTACACATAGGCATTTTATTGATTAATACGAAGTAAAGTTAGAGAGATTCACCAAAAATAAAGTGGACATAAATTCGTCAACAATGGAGAACAAAAGAAATAGAACAATAAAACGTTAAGTATTGAACTTGCTAGTTGATTATTTCCTGGGAGAACAATAAATCATCTTTCTTGACTTGGATTTTCCTGGGAGACCCTTGGTAGCCTTATCAACCATCATAGCTCATATGTATCCATCTTAACGCTCTCGGGTTGTCGTATTTGTGAACTTTGGTTGATGAACTTGTTTTGTTTCGGGGTACCATCGATCGATTTTACTATCTCGGCATCGAGTGATGTTGGAAGATTTTCCCGATTCTGCCAACTCAACAGGGCACGTTCGATCGATATTGAAGTATCTTGTGTTGACCGATTGCCTGTGCAAACTTGCCCTAACGAACTTGGAGCTCCTGATACGAAACCCTTCCTCTTGTATGGCCTTTCTTTCTTGACTTCTACCAAAAATCATCACTAATCCCCTACTGATTAGACGGTCGCGTTAGAGTAATGGAGCGAGAGATTTGATGCTGGATGGGAAGAATAATTTACTTTTGGGAGAAAAGAAGATGAGTATGCATCGTACAGAGATTGCAAGAAGAGCATATCAAGGCAATCTAGAGAGAGGGCTACTATGTTTGAGGTACAGTTACAGATGTTACCTTGAACATGCATCAAAGACGCTATGTCTACCAGAGCACAAACATTACAGCAGAGCAGAGATTGCAAGACTGTGAATGAGATCTACGAAGCTCAAGAGAGGTCATTAGAAGATTTCTACAAGAGGATGAATGATTGTCTACTACCATATATTCAAGTGCTCTCACCGGTTTGACTAACACACATGGATGAGATGAAGCAAGATTTGGATACTATTTCAAAAGACAGCATGGCCGAGTGGACCAGATAGAGTACCATCGAATCGACAGCAGCATCATGCCATCGAATCGATACTGATTTCGACAGATAGAAGTACGCATCA
>CAJHQP010004224.1:0-57841 GCA_905132765.1 Moricandia arvensis | reverse complement strand
ATAAACAAAGAATAAATAGTAGTTGAGACACCGAAAGAAGAATGCATAACCTAAACGGAACGAAGAGAAGCTCTCAACAAAAGTAGTTAGGGTTTTGCACGTTACCTTAGCTCATGCGATCTTCACCTTTCATCATTCTAATATAATTCTTTTAAAATATATTTATTTTATCTATATCTCATATATTACGTATATACATGATCGTCATGCATGTCTTGCACTTTACCTACCAAAGCCACAATCAATCTCTCCTAAGAGAGAAAGAAAGAAAATTATACGCATATACTGTCACACATATATATAAGTAATTTGGTGACGTTAATTTACACGGAAAGCACAACCATGTATGTATGTTGTTAGCTTCTATTGTTTCTTCTTCTTCTTTGTCTCAGCCTCTTGTCTTCTTTGCTTAGCTGTTCTTGCTTTAACTTGTCAAGTTTCAGCAGTCACAAGATTTTTGAGGAATCTTCTTTCTTCCGAGAATCTTGTGTAAGTTCTTGTTGGTTTATTTCTTTTCATGATATTTGGGCTCTCTCTTTTGTTTGAAATCATGTGAATGATACATTTTGTCTTTCTAATTCTTTATGTCGACTCAAATTTCTCCATTGTTAACCAATAAACCATTAAAATATAGGAACTTTATCATTTTTGAAACTTTATTTTTTTGCTTATTGTGGTGTAGTCATTTTGAGAAAATGGAGAGTAGTATGCAAAACTTGTTGGAGAAATTAAGGCCTCTTGTGGGTGCAAGAGCTTGGGACTATTGTGTTCTTTGGAGACTAAACGAAGACCAAAGGTCTAGTCTGCTTTTATTCTTTCAGTACAATACTCTCTCTCTCTCTCCCTATCTATCTTTCCTCTTTTTTCACATTGTTTCTATTTTGGTTTGAGAGGGGACAGGTTTGTGAAGTGGATGGGATGTTGTTGTGGTGGGACACAACTCATAGAGGACAATGGAACTGAAGAGTTTAGCTTCGGAGGTTGTAGAGATGTTATGTTTCATCATCCTCGAACCAAATCTTGTGAATTTCTTACCCATCTTCCTTCTTCCATCCCTCTTGATTCCGGGTATGATCATGTACAGGCAGCACACATAAATATACAATTTCATATGATATATCTAGAGATGGAAACATGGACTTTGTTGTAGGATATATGCGGAAACTCTTCTGAGTAACAAGACCAGTTGGTTAAAGTGAGAGCTCAGAACCAGGATTTATGCAGGTATTATCAGATTTCTAGTTTTTATATTATCATGACAATCACATGGACAAGAACTCTTAATTTAGTATTTGTACAATCCAGGAAACGATCTGTACAAGGGTTTTGATTCCTATACCGGGAGGACTAGTGGAGCTCTTTGCGACCAGACATGTATGGTTTAATGTGTCTTAATCATGACAAGTTTTTGGTACTTAATATTACTGTTAAAACTGTGCTTGTTAGTGTGATGATGCGTGTTCGGATCGGATGTATAGGTAGCTGAAGATCAGAACGTGGTAGATTTTGTAATGGGGAATTGCAACATGTTGATGGATGAAACCACAACGATGAACATGATGGTAGCGGATGAGGTCGAGTCCAAGCCATACGGGATGTTATCTGGTGACAACATTCATCAAAAGGGTTCAAAGGATGAAGAAATGATGAATCTCCCATCGCCCTATGACATCTCTGCGGATCAAATGCGGCTCAATTTCTTGCCTCAGATGAGTGATTACGAGGCACAACAACATTTGAAGTTGAAGAGTGATTATCATCACCAAGACTTGGGATATCTCCCGGAGAATGGTAGCAAGGAGATGATGGGCATGAACCCTTTTAACACAGTGGCAGAAGAGGGGATGTCGGTGATGGGCGAGCCTAGCTTGCTTGTGAACGAACAGCAAGTCACTAACGACAAGGAAGCGAATGAGAACGGGAGGTTGGATACTGGCTCTGATTGTAGCGACCAGATAGATGATGAAGATGATCCAAAGTACAAGAAGAAGTCAGGTAAACATTCTCAAGCTAAGAACCTGCTGGCTGAGAGACGGAGAAGGAAGAAGCTCAACGATAGGCTTTACGCTCTTCGGTCTCTTGTTCCTAGGATAACCAAGGTATACATATATATGTATCTGCGGTTTTACTCTAAAAGGGTTTGTTTCTTTGTCTGAAACTAGTTTCTTTGTGGCATGGAAGTTGGATAGGGCATCGATTCTTGGTGACGCCATAAACTACGTTAAGGAGTTGCAGAATGAGGCAAAGGAGCTTCAAGACGAGCTTGAAGAGAATTCAGATACTGAGGATGGATCTAACAGGCAGCAAGGAGGAATGAGCCTGAACGGGACTGTTGTCACTGGGTTTCACCCTGGGCTTTCGTGTAACTCCAATGTTCCTAACCTGAAACAAGATGTTGATCTTGAGAATGCCAATGATAAAGGACAAGAAATGGAGGTTAGATGATAATAAGGAAGAACATAAACTCTCACCTTACTGTATTGAAACTCTTAACACCGTATTTTAATGATTATGTTGGGTGAGGTGTTTCAGCCGCAGGTAGACGTGGCTCAGTTAGATGGCAGAGAGTTTTTCGTAAAGGTGATTTGCGAATACAAACCAGGAGGCTTCACAAGGCTAATGGAGGCACTTGATTCTTTGGGACTTGAGGTTACAAATGCTAACACGACTCGCTTCCTCAGTCTTGTCTCCAATGTCTTTAAAGTCGAGGTATGATCTAAAGAACCTGAGGAATGAAGAAACAATACAAAACATACCAAAACAAAACTATATGGTTCCTCTTTTTGTCTCCATGTTACAGAAAAATGATAGCGAGATGGTGCCAGCTGAACATGTGAGGAACTCTTTGCTGGAAATAACTCGGAACACATCTAGAGGATGGCATGATGAACAGATGGCAACCGGTTCCATGCAAAACGAAAAGAACGAAGTTGGCTATCAACACTATGATGATCACCACCATCACGGCGGTCATCATCACCTACATGATCCTCAGATGAATCAAAGCGCTCACCATCATCATCACCAACACATCAACCATTACCAAAACCAATAAGGAGCATGTTCCCAAAGCTATCAAGATGTGTTTTCTTTACAGGAGAAAGAACCATTAACATATGCATAAATACACTTCAAACATCTTTCCATTTCAAGAAATAATAAAAGGGAATTCTCTATAGAATAAACCGAAGGGAAACTGCTCTAGATTCTCAAGGCATTATATAAAAGCCAAAAAAAAAATCACTTGAAATAATCTTTGTTAGAAGTTATTTGACAACTCATGACAAACTATGACCAACCAAAAATAAATTCATCTGCCAATATTGCTGGAGCAGATGGGGTTACAACTCTGACACATTCAGACATATCTGAGTTTAAAACTTGTAATCAGAAAGAAGCCACAAACCTTCACTTGGTTAATTGGCAATGTCGTTGGTGTATATCCATTTCCGTTGTGGTTTGTGTTATTGCTGCTGCAGATGCTTGAATTCATTACAGTCAGCTCCTACTTCACTCAGCGCTGAGAAAAGCTTTGGTGCAATCTTAGCCAACATAAGCTTAAAACCAACAGAAGTTGAATTTGCACTGCTGCGTTCATCAATAATCGAGGCATCTTTGCTGAGGGAACCTATCAGATATCCTTTCATGTAGGCATCACATGCCTTCAAGATGTAATAACCACGTTTTCTGAAATGCTCTTTGATGAGTTCTTCAAAGTCCTACAGCAATCGTCAAAAAATAAGAAAAGGAAAGTGCAGGGGAGGGAATGTTTTCAATGTGATGGAGTACAGGAAAGAGAAATACAGCTCGCCCTTACCTTTGGTGGTCTCCGCATAAGATACATCATGGTTTTACAATTTAGCAAAAATGTATTCTCGTTGTACCCTAGTGAGTTTTTCTCTCCTTCTGCAGTTCCAATCTGCTTATCATACCCAGCTTCATTGAAGTAAGGCTTTGAATTCAACACCAGTCCCTGGAGTGAAACAAGGACTTGAAGGATGCTAGATGAGTTAGGATCCCACACTTCATTCCCTCTGCCTGTCCACGTGTTGAGAAGGCTAAGACAGACCTTTCCTTCTTCATATAGATTAGGGTTCAACCTCCAACCACCAGAATGATAATATGCTGACTGCATCATGAAAAGCCAAACACAACAATATTCTATGTTATACATAAATAGATTAGTTTCGGTTATGCAATACATCAATAACAAAAACTAGAAATTCATACCGGTGGCACACTAGGGTAGTCTGGCGGAAGGTGAAAATCGAAAAAGAAAAGACCATCTTGGTATGGTGTTCCATATGCTCCGGCTATTACGGCCCTCAGAAGATCCATTCTATCTTCGTAAACTCTAACAAAGATTCCATCTGCCAAATGTAAATCAAATTATTTTCAATAACAAGTTACCAATCATAAAACACTGCTGGACGTTTAAACTGTACAGCTACACATTTCTTACCCGGAAGATTGTTCTGAAGTATTTTCCAGTCTTGATCAACCTTTTTGAACCATCGTCTTTCCTTGGTTTTCTACAAGTTTGACACGACACTTCAAGAATCAAACTCAAGTTTCTAATTTAAAGAGTAACTTGAAGAAACCATTTTTACAGGAGTTATCTGAAGTGGAAGCCCTTGACCTACCTGCTCATCTGCGCCAAGAAAATGGTGGTCCAGAGGTTCTTGTGATGTATCAAAGCGTCTGAAACTGCAAATATCACCTTCAGAAGTTACTGGCTCATCAGTTTTTTCGCTCTTTGACCCTTCCAATGCTTCCTTTTCTATGCCCTCTGACTCACAGTTATCAGTAGCACTTAAATTTGGAGTACTAGGATCATCAAGGAAAGAATCACTCTCGCCGGAATGGTTTGTCAATTCCGCCTGCTTATATACATTTTCACCTGTGGGACTGGAACTGGAAGAATCTTCAGTTTTCCGTCCACGTGAAAAGATTCCACTAGCAAGTCGAGTAACAAATTCAATTGCAGCTAGTGGGAGAGCTAGGGCACCATTCCTCCCAGAGTCATTCTCACCATTGTTTTCTGCATCAGAGTTTCCCTCAATAAAACTACCCCTTCCAATATCCTGTAAATAAAAGATACTCATTAATTTGCAGAAATGAAGTAAACCAGTGCCTCGGTACTGAACATAATGTTCAGGGTCAAGCAAAAAAAACTTCAGTAACATTTTCACAACAAAACAAACCTCTTCAGGAATCTCAGGAGCACCCCTATCATCACCGTCTACAGTTTCCCAACTAGCAACATCACTTGCTTCACTTTCTGCAGCATTTGATTCATCATCGTCCCGTCCAACAACATAAACTGCTTGGGGGCCAACCTAGGAGAAAGCAAAAAAAAGTAAGTAAGAATCAAAAAGCACGAAGCCTTCTTCGCAGGGAAAGTCCCACCAGATTCAAGAGATATATAGAAGTTTATTCATGCACAGACAGTCTCGTAAAACCAACTTGCATATATCTCCAAGATTATCAAAATAAAAAGAAAATAGCTGCTCAACAAATTATTCCTTTCCATAGGTAGTAAATCAAATCTCCTCTTACTTATGCATCAACTGTCTTTTTAGTCCATAACATCAAGGAAGGAACAGCACAAATTGTATTGCACCCCCACTTCCCCACAAAAAAAAATAAACAGCAAGAACATGAATGAATTTTTTTAATTAGTACAGCAAGTACATTTTGCATATCATATTATGAGGAGAAAACCAGACAAGTAAGGGTTGTACGTGAATAGACCAGTTGAGTTTAACATACCGTTGATACTATTCCATTGGCCCATGTTACTTCAATATCACCATCTTTTAAGCCAGTAATATTTCCAACCCATGAGAGCTCTGAAAGTTCCGCATTGGCTTCGTTTTCTTCCTTATCATGGGCAGTTGCTTCTTGATGATGTTCTGTATCTTGGTCGCCCTTGCCTTGCTCCGTTGCCACCTCTAAAGAGTCTCCCGCTGAAGATGCTGGTAACGCCGTGGTAACAGGTGATAGTCGAACAACTACATCCCCATAACAGTAGTCATAATCAGGATGGCCCTCTAGCTCATAAACACTAACAATTTCTTCCTTGTCAAACTCACGAGGTTCTTCTGCCCTTCGAAGTGGCTTCAACCATTTCACAAAAGCTGTACGTTCTTTTGCATTGACACTTTTAACAACCCCAACACGCTTAGGTTCAGTTGTGTTATCATCATCATCTGAAGCCTTCTCCACCACATACTGCTCAGCGACAAATTCATGATCACCAGGGGTCTCAATTGGAATCAATGTTGTTGCTTCCCGTCTACATTCTACTGTACCATCCTGCCAGGCTACATCAACACGTGTTCTGCTATTAACTATCAATAGAGCTCGTTCGAAGCTTTCCTCTTTTTTCTTCACCTTTTTGTCTTTTTTGATAACAAGTTTGCGTATCTTCTTACGATGGAGAGGCCAAGACTCATGAGCAGACTCCTTCGAAAGAGAAGACATACTAGTTTCTTTTGGCAAAGCTTCAGCAGTAATACCCGCAGATTCATTTTTCTCACTTGCTTCATCTTGCATCTCTAAATCACACCCACTTTTCTGTTGCCGATTTGCTTGAAAATCATAAAGCCGTAATTTGGATACATGCTTATGTAAGGGAATTGTAGCTGACTGACTCACCGATGGAAGAAGGCACCAGTCACCCACTTGCCAATTTGCATGAGTGAAAGATGACAACAATGTCAAATCACTAGGACTCTGCTCCTCAGGTGGGGAAACAGAAGAATCTGGCCCAATACCAGCTGAGGCAATCCAGTACACAAATATAGATCCAGCTGTAACTTTGGTCACAGTACCTTCTAAACGATTGGGTTTCCACAATCCAGACAACCACCGCGAACTCTTAAGAACCGATGAGGAGCTTGCTTTGACACGCTGGCCGGGGTGATATGGGAAGTTCGCATCTTCTTCAAGGTTATTCTTAGTAATAGGTTTTAGTTGAAGAGGCTCAACACGTAGGACTTTACACATGGAACCATCATCAAACAAGACAGTCACATTGTCCAATACATCATCAACTCTACCGAGCCAAGGGCCATGAACCACATAATCACCAACAGCAAAATCCCTGACACGTTTCAACTTTTTGGTCGAGATGTCCTTGTGGATAGAACCATCCGGAGCCAATAAATCTACCGAAATGTTTACATCTACTACTACTCCCACCTGCCCAGTGGGCTCAGAAGCTGAAGCAACATAGTCTCCGTGTAAGAAACCACGGTCTACAACAGTTACATCCTTAACACCTTGAACTGGATCGGTGTCATCATCCATCCAAAGCACACGAATCTGATCACCCTCAAGAGCACCACATTTGTAGTTCCCAACACTTTCCTCATTGTCCTTTTTCTCTTCCTCTTCATCGCCATCATCATCATCATTATTGTCGTCCTCCTCCTCATCATCATCCTCATCTTCTTCCTCATCATCATCTTCGTCACTAATATCACTGTCGGAGTCAGAATCAGAATCACCTGCTACTTCGCTCACAACCCCAATACTACCCGTCTTGTTGCTTCTAACAATATCTTCTCGGTAAATATTGGGATGCTCGTTACTTGCTGAAACAACAGGCTTATCTATATGAACGCTGTTGTTATTCAGATTTGGATCACATACAGACTCACTTGCCACAGAATCATCAACCCCACCATGTGTTGCTCTACCAGGGTCATCTTGCTCATGTTCCATCTAAAAGAAACAAGCAAAAGCTATTGATACTTGTAATGAACTTTCCTAACAGCTAAAGGAAACTAGAATCTAAACTAAAGATAGTAATCAACAATCCATACTAGTCGTGATTAAAAAAAAAGTTACCATAAAAGTCAAAACAAAAACAACTCAATTTTTACCCAAAACAAAGATCTCTATAAAAAAACGAAGCTCAAAAGCTAAGCATGGCCATAGAACATTCCGATGAATAACAAGCTAATATCATCAAACATGGAAGAAATCAAGATTACTGAGAAAATAATCACATTGAGCTTGCCGATGAACAGTCAACAGATTCAAGCAGAAAGCAACATAGATTTTGTTAATGGACGAATCAAATAAAAAAAGCAAGTACCAAGGTTGGAATCTTCTGGAAGGATCAGAGGAAACCGAAGAGGCGGAGATTTCAGTTTGATTCTCGTTGATCGTCTATCGCAACAATTTTATAAAGAAGAATGGTAAAGCGAGAGGAGAAGAACAAGATTGAACAAGGAGGAGGGAGCTGGGGATTCTCTTCTTCTCAGCGGAGTCAAGGGTATGTTCGTCATTATGTAACTTCAGGTCTAATTGTATTGACATTCCACCAGCACTACCGATGATCCAAACTATTCAATCTGAGCCGTTGGATCTGCTTACCAAGTCTCCCGATTCAGGCTTTGTATCTGAACTGAACCGGCATCTAATTCGATTTGGGTACCGAACCAAAATATGATAAACCATCTGATGCAAAATGGATAAATCTAAAACCTACATTATCTTTTACACTGATAAAAAAGAGTTGTTCAAAATAAAATAAAAAAGTTGTTCAAAATAAAATAAAAAAGTTGTTCAAAAAAAAAGGCAAATCTCTCAGATAAACTTTTTTGAAGCTTTTTTCACAAAATAACCTTCAAAAACAAAAATGACCAAATTAGATTTTTTTATTTGTTAAAAATTAATACTTTTTAATTTTTCCAATTTTAAACTTCACCCCAAAACTCCATCTCATAACTCTAAACCCCAAGTCTAGATTAATTAACCCAAAATGTATATTTTTTGTCATTTTTTTCCTTAAAGATTATTGTAATGACAAAAAAAAATTTAGGTCTATCTTATGGTATTTCTCATAAAAAAAATCTGAACACATTTTTTTATTGATATTATATATATATATATATATATATATATATTTATTTATACTATTATTTGATAAGTAATTTTGTTGATTTGTCATGTTTTTCATACTTTTAGGATTTCATGTATATAATAATATAATTTAAAACTCTATCTTAATATATATTTTTATGATATTTAAATAATTAAAAATAGATAGATATTAATAAATTATAGAGATAATATCATAGTTAAATGAAAAACACTCTAGAGTAATCCTAACATTTATCACAAAATAGAGCTTACGAGTTGAGATAACTAAAATATGTTTCATTAAAAAAGTAAAAGAAACATTTATACCCCTACAGTTAATTTATTTAAGTTTAAAACTTATATTTTGGAAGAGGTATGGAGTTTAGGTTTACAATTTAAGATTCAGGGTATAAAAATTTTAAAATAATTACGAAAAAAATCTGAAATTTGTTTTTCAAAAAATAGTTGAAAACACACAAGTTGGAAAAAAAATCAAAGAAATAATTTTCAATTTTTTTATAAATATTTATTTAGCCTAGAGTAATCTTTACATCTATGTGTGCAAAACTTAGAGGCTTCTGTTGCACCAATGTAGTCGGAATGTTTCAACACTAGTTCGATTCTTAAGATTTCACGTAAGTTACTAATTGTGACATTATTGATCCATGACGCATTAATTTGGAAAGTTGAGATTCAGTGTATCTAAACGGGATTTACCTCAACCAATACGATGGGAGGAACTTCGGGATCCTCCTATGCTTTCTCTTTTTAATTGGCATTTTTCCAACTTTTTATCTCAAAAGAAGCAAGTTGGAGGGTGCCAACCAGGGAGGTGACTTTCCCGTTAAAAAGTGTGTCATTCTTCAGATTCTAAATATACCTACTTATCCATGGGAATGTGTCGAATTGTGATTCTAGTGGAACCATTTCACCTACAAAATAGAAAATTCATGTTTTGGTATATAAATATATTCGGGAAGTGCCCCGGAAAGGACTGGTAGTCCGATAAAACCCAAACACGTAAGGTTGTGGGCATTCAAAAATAAAATGACCAGTCAACTACACCAGGACACTACATCTAGGATAACTCCTAACGGTATCCTGGTGTTTGTAAGTGAGTCTCTTTGTCGTCGCCACACATCCAGCGCGAACCTACCACAAGAAGTGTTTTATCTTACTTAATGCTTGTATTTTCCACACATGGCTCAGTAGACATGTGACACTTGACTCCAAAACATGTTTTGTGTGTTTGGATTTTGGTTGTCCTAATTAGTTTATATATGTATTTAACTAAGTAAACTCTCGACTTCGTTTGATTCTAAGCATATCCATCCAAAGGATAGTGAGAAACTGAGTCTCAACCCAAGGATCAAAGAAATATACTTAGGAGGTAAAATTTCTTGTAAGAGGTGCTGATCCCACTCTAGGGGGGGAATTTCTCGCGCTTTGTGCCTTAAACCCGCTTCACCAGAGACTTTCGTCGTCTGTTGCATATCATCGAGTAATAAGTCATCTTCATCCATCAGATCATCATCTTTAAATTTGTTCTCATTATTCATCCATTCATCATTATCCGAAATTTTCTCAGCATTAGGCTCCTCCACTTCCTCGTTCATCTTCTCCATAAACTTATCATGTTTGTTTACTATCTGTTAATCCATATCTCATTTTCTTTTAGGAGTCTGCTCAATTACCAGCTATTTTTCTTTTATTTCTCATGGAAGTCTGGTGACATAAGGGCATGGATCTTGTTTGTAGGAGGATAAATATCATGACCAAATTTCAGGCTCTTCTTTGCAGAGCTTTATGCATGAAATCACTTTTCCTTTCAACTTATGGTTATCTGAAGATCTCTTCTGAAGTGAGAGCCTAAAAGGTCTTTTCCTTACATGTTACATGGAAGATGTTTTGTTTCTAGCCATTTGGATTTATCAGTCACAGCTCTATGTGAAACATGAGGGTGAGCAGGTTCTAGAGCTTTAGAGGCTGCATGTAGATGCTCACCATCATATTTTTTTTACTTGTAGGAATCTGTTTGTTTACAACTTTTTTTCTTCTTTTCTTTGTCTACTTGAATCAAATGATTCATCATATTTTCTTTAGGGTGTGACATCTTTTCTTAATCATGAAGAGCTTAACTATTATCTCGAGCGTAATCTTCTATAGGAGAATAACATGAGTCGATGCATTTTCACACACTAACCATGTTTTTTCTTTGAGAGCCGTCCCCCAATCGCCTCTCCTGCAGTAATGGGGCCTTAGAATCATGTGTGTTAAGTATCTTTGTGATCTCTCCATTTCTATTGAGCTCATTTCTGAATTTTGGATTTTGTTCTCTAGTCGATTCTTTGGCCAATCTAAACTGCTTTTCTGTTGTTCAGTCAGTTGAGAGAAAGTTTTCGCTTCATGAGAGATAAGGTGGCAGTGGTGGCACTACCTGTGAAGGTTGATCCGCTTCAGAGCGACAATAACTATTTACTAAAATGTATTTGGACACAAATAACAAACTTCAGGGGAAGATTTGCATCCAGCTCCACCTGAAACTTTGCTGTCTTATAGCTTCCGATTTCCCTACAAGTCCGAGCTTCTTCCCAGAGGATTTTGAAGATCGGATCAAGCCAAAAGTGTGTTGGGATACCGGTTGTGCAGACCCAAAAAGTCATCTTGTTAGGGAATGAGGCACCTATACAGAGATCTCATCTCTCCAAGGAAAATGATCATCTGTTGAAATTGCAGGGGTTCAGACTCAAAGTCAAATTGGAATCATTGATTCCCTAAATCCACACCTCTAACTCTACCTTTGACGTCCAAGATATTTTCTCTATGAAGGAGGACAATGAGTGTTTCAACATTTCGTCTCTCTCTGTTGAAGAACCGCTGACAAGGTTATTTTTTTAGCTAGAAATGAGCTCAAAGTTATTTATGTCAGTAAAGATAACCAAGTCGTCATCCCCCTCTTCATGCGCTTGAATATTTTTCATGTTAAGGTTGTTGTTTGGTTTAGACACCTTCGAAGTCCTTAAGGGTAGTGTTAGATCTGGAATGTTACAAGATCTTGAGTCGAGGAAACCACAGTTTGTACAGCTAAAAACCACCGTAAAAAAAGTTTCTTTATAGGAGATAGAACATAGTAAAGAAAAAAGTAACAACAAGAGCTTTACAGGATGTTTAGCTTTGTGACACTAGACTAGACCCGTGTCTGAATACAAGAGAGACAATCATTTGTTTAGGATCTTGAAAAATATATTATCATTAAAGGTCAATTCTAGTCAAAATAAATATGTAGTTATGTTGGTTTTTCTTCTTTTAGAGTTCGGGAAAGTGCGAAATTCGATTCTTCTCTATGACATTTTAAATGTCCATGATTTTGAGAACCAAAAAAATTATTGGACTTTAGGATCTATTATTTTCAGACCCGGTTTTGCACTAGACATAACCAATTTAAGTATGAAGAAAAAACAAATTGTATAAAATGGAAGCTTTAAAAACAAATTATTGAAAGGGGGTTTACATTATTTAAGTGGTTGATATGTTGCCTTGAATGTTTGTGAAATTTAAGAAGAAAGAACCTTTGGTGAAAAATAACAAAAATTAGAGAAAAAAATTAAAAAAACTTAGAGAACTAGATCTAGCTCAAACCACCATCCTTACAAGGTTTACGCAGACAAACCTCATTCTCAAGAAAGTGGTTGAGTTGCATCGAGAATCCTGTCTAAGAGCCTTTGATTTTTCCAAACTATTTTTTTGTAAAGTCAAGTATTTGTAAATTTATAAACAATACTTCCTCTAGTATAAAAAAAATTATTTGAAGAAAAAATCTTAAAAATATATTTTTATATTTTGAATATATTTTTAATAAACAATAATCATAAATTATTAAATTCAACATAATCAGTTGTATTTATTACATTTTATTGGTTAAGAATTACAAATTAGACATAAAATAATACATTAATAAAAAAAAGTTTACAAAAACTTTCAAATATGTATAAATTTAAAATAGGAAAAGTATTTATAAAAATTCAAGAATGATGATAAGACTGGTAAAAATATGAATACTAGGTTCAGTAATAATTAAACGTTGACTAAAAAATATGTTCCAAAATGAAATATAAAAATATTAAACAAAATATAGTTAATTTTCATTTTTAATAGGACGATTATCTTAAATAACTATTTTTAAGTTTTTATCACCAAAATAACCCTTAAAAAAAATAATTGAAATAATTATTTTTATTTTACAATTTTTAATAATTATTTTTATTTTTTTAAATTTTAAACTTTATCACATCACCTCACTTCATGACTATAAATCTTATATCTATATTAGTTAACTCAAAGTACAAATATATATTTACTCCCTTCAATAAAACTTATTTTGATTATTTTTTACCTTTTAAACTATTTTTGTGACAAATATTATTTTAGAATTATCATACAGTCTTTTTCTTTTTTTTTCTTAATGTCTTACTCAAATATAAAGCGTTAGATCTAAAATGTTGGCATAATACAAGGTGCTGAATTTAACTTAAAGAAAGGTTCTCATCAACGAAAGACCGAAAGCAACCAACAGACATCGAGGGTGTTTAATAATACAAGAAGCTAAAAGACAAACATAGATTTGACACAAAGAAAGATTCGTCAAAAGATTTGGATTTCTTTAATAGCCATAAGACAAAAGCTTCATTATCTTAAATTACTGAAAACTCTTTCTCAGCTCCACCAGAAACAAACCTAACTTTTTTCCAGGCTTACGTTCTCATGAAGCTCTCTCTCTACTTACTCTGAGGGAACTTGGCCTCGTAAGTCTCTGTAGTCTGCGAACAAAAAGGAGTCGTTAGTAGAGAAATGAAATCCAACAGTCTGCAAATGAAACAAGTCATGTACCATGTAAGTCGCTGTAATCATCTTTCCGGCAAACCATCTTCCATGAAGAGCACGTTGCGCTCCCATTGCTGCTTGTGCATTTTCAAATCGCAAGTAGACGAAACCCATACTGTTCCTGTTTTTGTTGGCAACAGACAATCAATGTCAATAAGGATCACTCGGAAAGAGAGATAATACAGGATTCTGAAGCTCACTCACTTGTCAACAAAGATATGATTCAGTTTTCCGAATTTGGAGCATTCATCTCGAACATCTTCCTCGATGTCCTTGTCAAAATCAGGTTCAGTCTGCGAGATAGATACATGTTCAAAGAATATTTAGCTTGAGAGATACAAATTGTTAAGCAGACAAGAAAAATGTTTACACCGACCTCTGTGGATGGATCAAACATGTTTTTAAGAAGTAGACATTCGCTTGGGACACCAACAGGGTCGACAACAGCTGGAACATTTACACCGAGTCCAGCAACAGCAGGGAAACCCCCTTGCACAAGAGGAGCCACCAACGGAGAGACTGTTGAAGCTGCCCCCGAGAATAGATGGAACTGCAGTAAGGCCAGTGCTGCAAAGAAGATTTGTTTTTAGTGGAATTAGAATATGAGAAACGCAAACTACATCAACCAAATAAGTAACAGAAGCCAAGGAAACCTTGATGCAGTTCCACTGCGATCGAGCTTCATCATGAGTGCTGCCCGCGATTGCGCATTCAGAGACTGCAGTATAAAAGAACCAGGTAAGGCTTATGTTTACCAACAATGTTTAAAACGTACCCATTTTTCCTTAAATCCACCATAAATCTTACGGACAGTAGCTATTAAATGTTATAGAAAACCAGACTTCGTAATATATTTGTCCATTAACAGTTAACAGCCTTTTATTAAGTTGTTTATAAAATTGGGTTCAAATATACCAAATCCTACATGATGCAGTGTCTATATCTATTATATGAAACACATACTTCAGTTCTCCTTATATATATATATATATATATATATATATATATATCCATGAGATATGTTCTCTTTTGGGGGATTGGTTTGCAAGATTAAGAAAATTATTTACCAGGCCCGCTCCATCATCGTCATCCAGATCACCGGTGTTTTGCACTTGTCCAGCGTCTGGGACTTCAGTTTGATCTGTTACAGCTGACACCTAATGAATGGTAAAAACACATCAACAACAGATATAATATGTGCCTATGTGGTATAAAATGCATGTTCGAAGCCTCTAGAATGAACCCAAGATGGTTTGACTGCTCAAGCAACAAAAAAAAAAAATCCACATGCAGGTGTCACGGACTCACGGCTCAGTTTTGCTTAGCAGACGTAAAAATGTAACATCATTAAGCAGATAGAACATGAATTTCTGTTCGGTTGTTACTTGTTATATCATCATTTCACCACATTGAAAGAATCATTATCTCTTAAGAGTCTAGAAAATACTTAACACAGCTACCACTCCTATGGCCTTCCGGATTGATATCATATAAAAATGCTCAACCAATACCTTGATTGCACGACCTGCAATCTCCAACTGCCCATTCAGATTCAGTGCATTCCTAGCATCCTCCAGGCGAGCAAACTGTAAGGTTTCGAAAGATAAGATTGCTGTAAATCACAAAGAATAACAGCAAGAAGTCAAGACTGGTATTGACTCGACATACCTGAACAAAACCAAATCCTTTGCAATGGCCAGTTTCGTCACGAGGTACTTGTACCAGCTCAACACTCCCAAATGATTCGAAAAACCTAGGAATGCCAAAGAAAACTATTATCATCTTACATGAACACGAAACTTATGATCAGAAAATGAAGCAATTACATAATAACTCTATATTACCAAAAGCTTGTGGTTTGTACAAAATAAGAATATTCACTTTCATCTATGTACTACACTAAATATAATAGCAATTGGATGGTGAATTTTGATTTAAAAATTTAAGTAGGTGTGTTACATGTCACACCATTAACTGCTCAGAAAAAAAAACAGTTTACCTTTCGCAGATCATCTTCTGACATGTTAACATGCAGGTTACCAACATAAAGACGTCTAGCTCCACCAGAATAGGGGCCAGCATCCCTCCTGCTCCAGCGGCAGCAGTTGTTGACTGAACAAGATTCTTCTCAGCTTCAGATGGTTTTACCATAACAGGCTGACCAAGAAGAGGCTGTCCAGATAGAGCAATAGCCATAGGAACTGACATTGTTTCATAAAACTCCACATACCTGCAAGCACGACAAACTTAGAAACTAACAAACAGTACTGAAAGTATGAATCTATGGCACTATTTATGTACCCCAAAGCCACTGGAAGCTTATCAGTGTACCAACAATTAATGATTCTTTAACATAACGGAAACCTGCTTTCCTCACAAAAGTCTTACAGAATAAAACTGTTTTAAACTCACCCGATTCCTCTTGAACGCCTGGAAATTCGATCCATAATTATCCGCACATCTCGTACCTAATACAGTATCAGGAGGCAGTGCATTATAAATTTTTTTAATTGAACCAGCCAAAAAAGACATTTAGATGGTGTCACTAAACTAAAAGAGGAGAACAAAAACCTTTCCGGCTCTGGAGAAGAATTCATAAAACATCCCTTTCAGTTGCCCTCAAAGCAATCTGTCGTACAGGCATCCATCAATAATCAATTATTGATCAGGTTATAATGTTCCAAATGGCCCCATAGCTATCACAACAGGCATACCTGATAGGCAAAAACTGTCCTCTGGTCTCTTTCAGGATCAGCCTCAGGCTCTACCTTATCCTCCTTTTTATCTTTGTGGCGTCTGCATAATAACAAACACGTGAGCTTATATCACTGGATCCTAGATACCTTCATCCAGAATTTACAAAGATGTCGCCAAGTCGCAACATCTTTAAAATATGCCAGAGACAACATATCAGAAGGCATATTCTGGTATGAAGCAATATGTTAGTATTAGGACAGTTCAAATAGAGAAACATTTCTTCGATAAGCGCACACACGTGAAGCATGAGATGGCCCTGCAGGGAACTATGCGAAGTCAACAAGTGATGAACAATAAACTCATAAATTTAAACTAAGAACTTCTTTCATTTCAAATGTAGCACATGACCAACCTGAAGTCTAACCAAAAACCTTTTACCTTATAGAACAATGATAATCTTAAACGGAACGATCCCCATCAAGTTGTACAGAAGGCAATACCAATGAACCTAATAGCATTACGAACCTGTTAAACGTTTAGCTTACATCAAAGCTATTGTAGCATAACCCAAAAAGCATAAGAGAATTTCCAAATTCAATTGTCCATTCAAGAAAACAGGAAGTGACTAGGAGCCCACATCCTCAATTTCAGTTGCAACTTCATCAATAACATTCTGCACCTACCATGGACTCTTCTTAAAAAGGATGGATTGGCAAAGCAGCCACTAGACACAGTAAGAATAGGTGACAATCACTAACTTAGATACGTTTTCTCAACCCAATTAATGACAAGTATGTATAATGCAGTACGCATTTATGAATTATGAGACCAAAATGTTAACAAGAAAAGAAGAGGCACCTGCGATCTCTATCACGGTCCTTGGTGTCTCTTTCCTTAGTTTCTATGTCCTGGCTCTTTTCTCTTTCCTGACTCCGACGTCTCTCTGATCGACTTCTGCTTCTTCGTGATCGATCTCTCTTGCCGATCTTTTTTCATGGTCATCGAAGCCACATAAATAATAGCCCATGATTTCCATCACATCCACGAAAAAGCGATCGCAGTAAGTATTACGTGCTCTCCATCTCTTATTCTAAACATCTACCATCTATGTGTCCCGTTTCTGAGCAATTATCGATTAAAATGATCTTCATAAAAAAGTATATATGACTTCTATATAACCGATCTACCAGCGGAGTACTTCTATCTCCCACACTCATCATGATCTTTTCTCTCTATCCGTCTATAGCAGCACTAAGGCTGACTACCTTCATGTACCATTTACAATTATTTCTCTCGGTCTCTCTGTCTCTAGACGTGATTATCACGTTGGTGGTATTGAGATCTTTCGACCTCCTTCGAACAGCACGCCTCAACCTATCCTCCGCTCTCAGATCTCTTCAATGAACTCTTCCTATGCCTACAGAGCTAACACTTTACTCCCGCTCTTAACCTATCCATTCAGAAGGAATATAATAATACCGCTCTCTGATCCAAATCGACAACATCAAGCAACCCAATTGTAAGCCAACTCTGACTTATTCTCAAGCTGGAGCGTAATCATTGAATTAAAGCCATCTAACCTATCTGTTCTTCAGCTTACTTCAACAATCAGCTATTACCTCTAAATTTACATATACCTTTCAAAGTTCCACAAACCGTTACCAGCAACAAGTATCTATTCGACAAATATAGCTAACATGAAAAATCTTGAAAACATATTCTTTAAAAATTGAGGGTATATAAAGCATTCATTAGCTAATTCGAGAATAACCGCTAAGATGATCTGATATTGGCGTAAAGTCAACTTAATTTTGGAAATCGGATCTTTGGATATATCCTCATATATTATAAGGCAGAAAAAGCTCATCCTAAGGAACGAAGACCTATAGTAACTATTCACTAATTCTATGATGAAAAGTCTTACTAATTGTTCTTTGCAAAATATTTCTCTTCTTCTCTGTATGGAAAAATATTCCATTTTAAGAAAAGCTCCCAAAATTACCCGATAATACCACTTGTCAAATTCAATGCAAGGATGGTGATTCACGGACTGTAAGCTATCCACTATTTCCATAGATTCTATGATATCACATTGGACTAAACGAGTGGTGCAAAAGAGTTGTATGAACGCTACGGTGTCTGCTTACCTCTGGTTAAAACGTTCCCATACAACAAACGTCAGTTACCGTAAAGAATAGACACGAGAAATAACTAGAAAATGATACATCCGAGCTGCGAACCTGATGAGAAGCGGCGGCTACGGTAAAATTAGCGTGCTTCGTGCGATTATAATATATATAAAGTCATTCTCCGGGCATATCACCTCTGATCAGTATCTAGTCGCATTATGGCTTTCCAAGTAAGTGCACTATGTCGAAAACTTGAGAAGATGAAACTGAGAGAAGCTCTCTGGAGTCAAATAACGTTTGATGCAGTCACCTAGGGCCTATGTCTTCGTGCTATAATAGTATTCTTCTACTATAAAACCTCAGATTAATTTACAGACATGGGCCTTTAACACAACCTCTTTATTACGTGCGTTTGCATATATAATATAGAGACACTACTCTCTAATCCCGATATATGATAGAGTGCTCTTATATTTTGAAATGAATTTTTTATGATCAATATAAATCATCTTTTTGAAATCACGGAAGCTGCATGATAAGGCGTCTTGTGCTTGCGAAAACAGAATATTAAATTATTTGACGTATACATAATTGTATTAACCATAATAATAATACCTAATAATACAAGTTATGTAAATATTCTCTTCTTGCGCTTGGTATATAAGAAACGTTTTTACTTACCTCTATTTGTCACTATTAATCTCTCAGTACATCTTGAATATCTATATCGAGCAAACAGAGAACGATCACATATTTGCCTATTAATTCGTTATATGGTTTATAATTTATTGATATGTAAGAAAGCTATCACATCTAAAATCTATCTAATCAATACTCTATCTAGTGTATCAATTGTTTATCTAGTGCGACTTTTTTTGTTCTGTTCGGGGTTATATAAAATTGCGAAACAAGTATTATATATGATATTTTGATTATTTTGATGTTGTTTGGCTATATAGTTAGAGATATATAAATTCATAAATCGTATTAGGACTAGTAATCATTCTCTAGTAATGTTCTTATTTATTTAATATAAATAGTATGATTACTATTATACAGATATGCAAATCTGATTTATCTTACATATTAAATGGATTTTCAATCTTTTTACATTATGACTTAGAGTAAAGGTCAAATCACAGTTTTCCGATTTCAAAAGTTTAAATCCTTTACTTCTTTGATTCACTCACCGTTCTTCTTTCTTCTACATGTGAAAACAAGATAAATTATAATCTGTCGTTTCTTTTTTAATTAAAATATGACATCACCTAATTTCACTATAATTGGAAGTGTGGATAATTTCTTCGCGTCATGTCAACTCTGTCGGCAGAAGCGATAATAAAATGCCAGTAGTCCGTCTTTTGATATTCTGAGTTGAAGCGATTTTGGGATAATGATTGGTGATTATAATATACAATATGAGTGATATATTTAATTTAAAAAAAAAAAAATATAAAGTGAGCTAGTATAACATATTAAAGAAGCCATGAATAGAGTATTGCAGAAGATTAATCATGATATATGACCGCGAGATCTTGCTGAATAGCAATTTGCGGACAGTTGATTCGATTGACAGTTTTACTATGCAACAGGAGACAGCAGCTCACAATACACAATACACACCAACACTTGCGCACTCACCCACACACACCGCAACCGCTGTTCTTACATAGTGCCTGAAGAATACCATTCTTGACTAATTTATAATCGTAAAAAAAACTTCCAAAATGAGTAAAGACATGATAAGAAATAAAAAACATCGTATGTGTGTTACGTTTCCACTCATTGTCAATTATATGACATGGTTGCATTTATGGTCATTTTTGTCCTCAACTTTTGAATTTCATCAGTATTTATGATAAGATAATATGAGATAACTAATCCGAAGTGAATGGATTAAACACAAATATGTATCAAAAATAATTAGGTTAGTTCTCGAGGATCATTTAATGTTGATCAAGGCTATATATCTGAGTGATTAAATCTGGAGCGATATTAGATAATTTTGTATCTTTTATTTAAGGAAATAATGGATAGTATTTTTTTTACTGTTACAAATTTTAATAACATATAAAGGAGGTCCAATGAAATAAAATGTAATTATTCTAGTAAAATATAGATTTTTTTAATATAGGGTGTGAGAAACCCTCTTATACTGACCACATCAACATAATGACATCATTGTAAATATATTACACTTCAAAAGTTATTATTAAAAAATTTCCTCTTTTAATATAGGAGAAATTGCTAAAAATGACTCAAAACTTGATTTCAAATGAAAAATGTACCTCAAATTTAATCAAATGCAAAAGTAACCCAAGTGAAAATACAATAAACTCCTTGTGAGCAAACAAAAAAACTGTATTCAGTTTTACCAAAATAACATTTTCGCGTGTCTTCTGAGAGAAGACTTCCCTGTAAGTCTCCTACGGAAGACTTCTCTAGAAGTCTTCTCTAAGAAGTCTTCCGGACGTCTTCCGCGAGTCGTCTAGTAGTCTTCTGAAAGTCTTCTCTGAGAAGACTTCCATGTATGTATTCTCTGGAAGACTTCTCTAGAAGTCTTCTCAAACAATAAATCCTAAAACTAATTTAGAAAATTCATAAAAAATATTTATATAGAGGAAAAATAGAAATCATGTAACCACAAACATTTGTAAATAATGTAAATTTATATCAACTAAAATTGAATTGTTTTCAACCTAGATGATTTAATGTAGAATGAGTCATGTTATTCATTGGTTAGGGTTTAGTAACATATGTGATAGTATTGTAGGTAGTTTTAGGCGTAGATTTTGAAATCTATCTTCTTAACTTTTTTTTTTTGAATTTGACGAATATGTGTTAGTGCTCTAATAAGATGATTTTAAACACTTTCTAAGTTTATTTTATGTTTAAGGAAGTGTTTTTGGTTAGTTAATTGATTTAGAGTTTCAGAAGACTTCCAGAAGACTTCTCGGGATGTCTTCTAACATATAATGCAGTAGAAGACTTCATGGAAGTCTTCACGGAAGATTCTACAATTTTACCGCTTGAATTTCAGTGAAATTCAAATTCCCGCCTAATGACGAAGTCTTCCGGAAGTCTTCCGTGAGTCGTCCAGTAGTCTTCCGAAAGTCTTCTCTATGAAGACTTCCATGTACGTATTCTCCAGAAGACTTCTCTCGAAGTCTTCTCAAACAATAAATCCTAAAAATAATTTATAAAATTCAAAAAAAATATTATCTAGAGGAAAATAGAAATCATGTAACCACAAAAATTTGTAAATAATGTAAATTTATATCAACTAAAACTGAATTGTTTTTAAACTAGATGAATTAATGTAGAATGAGTCATGGTATTCATTGGTTTAGGGTTTAGTAACATATGTGATAGTATTGTAGGTAGTTTTAGGCGTAGATTTTGAAATCTATCTTCTTAACTTTTTTTTTTTGAATTTGACGAATATGTGTTAGTGATCCTCTAATAAGATGATTTTAAACACTTTCTAAGTTTATTTTATGTTTAAGGTAGTGTTTTTTGGTTAGTTAATTGATTTAGGGTTTCAGAAGACTTCCCGAGATGTCTTCTAACATATAATGCAGTCGAAGACTTCAAGGAAGACTTCACGGAAGACTCCGAGAAGACTTCTTAAGAAGTCTTCCAAACCAAACTCGAACTTAATTTACCTTCAATTTAAAATTAACCGGAAAAAACCAAAATATATTTAACCTAACCTGATAATTTACCGTACATATAAATAATAGTTTTTCATTGTTTTTTTTTCACTTTTCGGTGTTTCAGAAAAAAAAAAGTTGGTGAAAACCCTAGCCTCCTCTTCTAAGGAGCTTACTGTGACGATTTCCGACGAATCTCTTCCGACTACCGGTTCCTCTTTATTCAGATCTGAAACCGTTCGTTTTCTCCCCTTGACTTCTTCCTCTATTTCTTTCCTTTCTGACCTCAAGTTGATACATTTGTCCGTAAGTCTCCCGGAAGTCTGCCGTAAATCTTCATGGAAATCACCCGTAAGTCTTCATGGAAGTCATCCGTAAGTGTTCATGGTAGTCATCCGGAAGACTTCATGGAAGTCATCCGGAAGACTTAATGGAACCCATCCGAAGTCTTCCGTAAGTCTCCCATGAATTCTTCCGAAGTCTTCTGAAAGTCTTCCGAAGTTTTCCGAAGTCTTCCAAAGTCTTCACAGTCTGTATGTTAGTATAGAACTCTTGGTGTGTTTGTTTTATGTTTGAGATGTTGTTTTATCATTGTTTGCAGGCTATACAATGGAATTACCAGTACTCCCGAAGAGGTTGTTCACCCTAGGGGAAGAGCCCATTCCATTGAAGAGCATTGAATATCATACTGATGACCCCAGATTACTTCCTGCGTAAAGGATGCTCTCCATGCTGATGAATGGGAGGAGCTGAAGAACTCTAGGTTGAGAGTCTTCATAAAGTTCTGAAAGTTGAACTTTGGTTGGGCGTCTAGGCTGGTTCACTATATGCTTTGTTTTCAGCTCGATGTCAAGAAGAAGTACGAGCTGTGGAGTCTTATTGGTTCAGAGCCGGTGAGGTTTTCACTTATTAAGTTCGAACATCTCACCGATCTTAATTGCGACTATGTTGAGCATGTGGATAATCCTCATGTAGGGCTAACAGAGGATTTGTATCGGTTCTGGGAGTTGATGGCTGTTGATATCGATTCTGGTCCAAGCTCCCAGCAAATAGTGGCGGCGTGTGAGAGATGTGGACAGTGGTCTCAGGATGACCGCATGAGGCTGGGATACCTAGCCATCTACACATGGAAGTCTTCTTAAGGTTTACTTGTGGAAGTCTTTCGTCCTTCAATGAATCCTGTGTAGATGGCTAGGTATCCCAGCCTCATGCGGTCATCCCGAGACCACTGTCCACATCTCCCACACGCCGCCACTATTTGCTGGGAGCTTGGACCAGAATCGATATCAACATCCATCAACTCCTAGAACCGATACAAATCCTCTGTTAGCCCTACATGAGGATTATCCACATGCTCAACATAATCGCAGTTAAGAACGGTGAGATGTTCGAACTTAATAAGTGAAAACCTCACCGGCTCTGAACCAATAAGACTCCACAGCTCGTACTTCTTCTTGAGATCGAGCTGAAAACAGAGCATATAGTGAACCAGCCTAGACGTCCAACCAAAGTTCAACTCCCAGAACTTTATGAAGACTCTCAACCTAGAGTTCTTCAGCTCCTCCCATTCATCAGCATGGAAAGCATCCTTTACAGCAGGAAGTAATATGGGGTCATTAGTATGATGTCCAATGCTCTTCAATGGAATGGGCTCTTCCCCTAGGGTGAACAACCTCTTCGGAGTACTGGTAATTCCATTGTATAGCCTGCAAACAATGATAAAACAACATCTCAAACATAAAACAAACACACAAGAGTTCTATACTAACATACAGACTGTGAAGACTTTGGAAGACTTTCCGAAAACTTCGGAAGACTTTCAGAAGACTTACCGAAGAATTACGGAAGACTTACCGAAGACTTTCGGGAGACTTCATGGAAGACTTACGGAAGACTTTCATGGAAGACTTACGGAAGACTTCATGGAAGACTTTCGGAAAACTTCAGATGGCTTCCATTAAGTCTTCCAGATGACTTCCATGAAGTCTTCCGGATGACTACCATGAACACATACGGATGACTTCCATGAAGACTTAACGGGTGATTTCCATGAAGATTTACGGTAGACTTACGGACAAATGGGTCAACTTGAGGTCGGAAAGGAAAGAAATAGAGGAAGAAGTCAAGGGGAGAAACAAACGGTTTCAGATCTGAAATAAAGAGGAACCAGTAGTCGGAAGAGATTCGTCGGAAATCGTCACAGTAATCGCCTTAGAAGAGGAGGCTAGGGTTTCACCAACTTTTTTTTCCGGAAACACCGAAAAGTGAAAAAAAAACAGTGAAAAACTACTATTTATATGTACGGTAAATTATCAGGTTATGTTAAATATATTTTGTTTTTTCCGGTTAATTTCAAATTGAAGGTAAATTAAGTTCGAGTTTGGTTTGGAAGACTTCTTGAGAAGTCTTCTCGGAGTCTTCCGAAACCCTAAATCAATTAACTAACCAAAAAACACTTCCTTAAACATAAAATAATTTTAGAAAGTGTTTAAAATCATCTTATTAGAGGATCACTAATACATATTCGTCAAATTCAAAAAAAAAGTTAAGAAGATAGATTTCAAATCTACGCCTAAAACTACCTACAATACTATCACATATGTTACTAACCCTAAACCAATGAATACCATGACTCATTCTACATTAAATCATCTAGGTTGAAAACAATTCAATTTTAGTGATATAAATTTACATTATTTACAAATGTTTGTGGTTACAAGATTTCTATTTTTCCTCTATATAAATATTTTTTATGAATTTTATAAATTATTTTTAGGATTTATTGTTTGAGAAGACTTCTAGAGAAGTCTTCCGGAGAATACGTACATGGAAGTCTTCTTAGAGAAGATTTTCGGAAGACTACTGGACGACTCACGGGAAGACGTCTGAAAGACTTCTTAGAGAAGACTTCTAGAAAAGTCTTCGTAGGAGAATTACAGGGAAGTCTTCTCGCAGAAGACTTCTATAGAAGTCTTCTCACGCGAAAAGATTATTGTGGTAAAATTGAATACATTTTTTTTGTTTGCTCCACAAGGAGTTTAATTTATTTTAACTAGCCTTTTGGGTTACTTTTGCATTTGATTGAATTTGGGGTACATTTTTGCATTTGAAATCAAGTTTTGAGTCATTTTTAGCAATTTCCCCTTATTTTTATTTAATGTTTAACAAAAAAATTCAAATGGGTTAAGTAAACAAATTCTTCTTTAAATTATCTTTGATCATCACACTATTTTATCAAACACTAATTCATCAGAGAAAATGATTTTATTAAAACTAAGCATACTTTAGATATATTTTAAAATTATTATTTTAATTTATTTAAAATTAATTTAAAATAAAAATATTTTAATTAAATCTGATTAACTAATTATATAAAAAGAAAAAATAATTTTTAAATTTTAAATAATGTAATATCGTTATTTTAGGAATATATACTTAATATTAATGTGAGATCCAATGTTAAATCAAAATAAAATAATTTTATTTGTATAATTTTTTTTTTATTTTTTTATTTTACATTTTAAAAGTTTATTATACTCAAAAAATACATCTCATTTTTTTAAATAATATTTTCTTACTTTCAATTTACATTATATTTTTCATCTTTGACTTTAGCAATTGTAGAAATAGTAATTATATTGATCTTCCTTTCTCATTTCATCTTAACGTTTTTAAAAACACATAAAACTGATTTGTTCTCATTGTAGTAACACAAAAAATATATATATCTCGACAAACATATAAAAATTAAATCATAAGAATATAAAAGAACCAAGAACATAACAATCATATTTTATTATTTTCCTCGTGTTTTTATTTATGTCTCCTTCCTTTTTTCTATTAAAATAAGTATGCTAATTTTATTATGATAAAAACTATTTAAATTATATTAATAGAGTATTAACTCTAGGAAAAAAAAATTTGTTTAATTAATATAATTTTAAATGACTTACCTTATAATATTTTAAATGAATTACCATATTATAAATGACTTACCATATAATATTTTTAATTCATCTATTATATTAATAGATGAATTAAATAAAAAAAATCTTGATTAATATAAATTTAAATTTACCATACATTTTTTATGTTTTAAACTATAAAAATATTTTAATCATTTCTAAAAGTTATAAATAATATATGATTCACATTTTTATTTGAAAATGATTAGAATATTTTAAAATTATATATTTGACTATTTTGAATTTATTTGACATATTTATAGAATATATATATATATATAGTGAATGAATGAGTTAATTAATATTATTAGGTTTAGATTAATTAATTTTCTAAAATCTATAATTTATTTATTCTCTACTCATATAAATATATTAAAATCATTTTTATAATTTTTTATGTTGTATCATATGTATTTATATGTATATTATCAACTTATATAATTTAATATATGATATTTAATTTACGTCTATAAATAAATTATGTTAATCCATTTATATTTAATATGTTTAGTCGTTAGTTTGGAAACATAGATATATTAGGTAACCCTAGATTAGTTTCTTTTTTAAAAAATTTAGTTAAATAAATAAAAAATAAAAAATCATCAACCAATCAAATTATAACAGTTAATTGGATAACCCTTCTATGAGCGAGACATCAACATAAATCAGTAAAGTGAATTCTCAATTAATATATATTAGGATGAGGATTATTGCTTCTTATAATGTGATAAATATAATTAAATAACGAGACTAGTAAGATGTTAGTCAAGTAAAAAGAGGTGCTTACGTGTGTCGGATTGAGATAGCGTGGTGCTGCGACTAGGTTAGTTGGCCTGTTGAAGCCGTAGAAAGGAGGTATGTAAAGTGTCTTCGGGAAGTGTGAATCCTCCCTCGGTGGAACTCTCTAGTGGAGGGTGTGCAGCCCTCATCTCGTAACTAGGGCTTTTATTTGTTCCTTTGGTACATTAGATGTCATGTTTGTTACATATTAGATTATATTATTTATATATGTATCCAAGTATATAAACTTTGGATTTAGTATTCAATACCTCACTGAATTATTTTCTTGTGACTCACTGCTCTTTGTCTCCTTTTTAAGGTGAGACTTACAAGTATATGATTAGTACCGGTCCTGGTTTGTAATGGGCTGGAAGCAAAAATAACAATTTTGATCCGATATGTGTAAGTTTAATAAAAATCTAAGACTTAATAAAAAACTAATTAGAGAATTGAACCCATCACCTTATAGTGATGAGGAAAAAGTTATTTCCAACATACCTAAGGTGAACTTTGGCAATTTAAAAGGGCAAAAAATACTGATAATAAACATGTAATGGCCGGAAGCGTATCTTTCCTCCGCTTCCTGTGAGGGCTGGCATTGTATATGATATATATGTAGGGCTTGGTGCTATTGGACGTTTAGCTTCAGTTTTCTTTATTTAAAACAGGGGTATACGATGGGTGAGTTGCATGAGATAGATGTTGGCGCGAGTGGCACACAATTCTCGCGAGAGGATGAAACTAATGTTATATTTTGGTATTAGATCGGGCACCGTCTCAGCCCTAAACCATGATGGCTATTAGGGGTTTCATTTTTAACAGTTTACAACATTTGTTTTTTGGAATTGGGGATTTTAAAGTAAAATAAAATAGCACATTTATGCTCAATAAATTCTAATTCACTTGTCTTTTTGTATGCTGATGAAGAAAATCATTGTCACATGTTCTCCAGCCACCAGGGCTTTAGCCAGTTTTTTAGTAGATAGATCAAAATGCAATCAGACATATTTCTCAAGAGGCAGTCATGAAGACTGCTCATAACACTGCTCAAATAGTAGCATAGGAGGTGTGGAGTGTACGGCGTAGCTCAAACTCACGAGCAACCGAATTTTGTTGCCGTATCAACAAGAGAATACCAAATATCATTAGATGTTCCCAAGCAGTGTACAGTTCCCAGGACTTCTTCAGTGAGGGTTCCAAAGATCCAAGCGATGATAAGTTGGTATGTGCAGATCCAAGCTTCATACTGTAGGTTAAGTGTCTGAACCTAAACGTTGTTGACAATGGCGGTTGTGTACAAGCCAAACTGAGTACCAGTATGGTGGGATCTGGCCATTTACGAAGTCAAGAAGCTTCTGGCTATGAAGAAGAGAATTCATTAGAGAAGATAGTTACTATCATTGAGCTTGGTAGTAACATAACTAGACAAATAAATGTTTGAAGGAAAAGGGTAAGTATCAATATGCTCAGCCATTACATCACCTTCTAGGGTTTAGATGAACTATTATACCATATGAATAAACCAAAGAACGCGATATTATTTTTGAATAACTTTCTTTCCTTTAACCTTTCACGTCTACATATGTAATTTAAGCTTAACCTTTCACCATTACATATGTACAATTGTATGGGTGCAGCTAAACCTAATTCCTTAGAGTAAAGATCTCCTTACATGTTTACCTTGATAGATGTGAAGAAATCATAACGGTTGGATATGAAAGGACCACAAGAGGAGCTCTAGCTGTTTCGTCCCTCAATATGCTATGTTTCTTTTGTTGTACAGTAAACTTGTGTTATTGATATTGGGCATGAAGTGTCAACCCGGTGACCCATGGTATGATGTATACTATCACATACTATCATAATTTAAGGCTTTTTTTTTGAATCAGGAACATAACGGATATATATTAACAAGTCCTATAGACTAAATATAGTGATATTGGTCTTGTACACCACCAACTTAGCTACCTACAATATATTTAAACTTATTATTACCTATTTATTAATTTAGAAACATGATATACAGATAACTTTGATGAGGTGTGTTCTTTAGTGATTATGCCGTAAGAAATCTTTGAATTTGTAATATTCATTAAGGTTATAGCATGAAAACAATCTTTTTGCCATCCATCAAAAATTATAACTAAGTAATTCATAATATATTTAAATGTCATTTTATTATATATCTGAATATACTTCTATCAATTTTTTTAAAATATTTTTAAAATAACTAAATAAATTCATAATTATTATTAAAAATGATCTTAATCCTCTTTTGATTTATGCAATGAAAACTAAAATTTCTATGAAGTATTTATATATGCATATTACATAAAAATAATTATATAATAATTTATAAAAATAAAATAAGTTACTATACTAAATATACTTCTCATTATAAAACTAATTTAAGTCATTAAACTGAAAAAAAAACATAATTCATGTAATTTTAACATAATTTAATCTAAAAAGTGAATACTATTAGAGAAAATATTCAAGTTATATTAATTAATTTAATAATTCTATATAATATTTTAGCTTAATAAAATTAATTAATATTTATATTATTTATTATAAGATGTCCTGGGTTAAGGTTTACTATGAGGTTTTCCACGCCATACATGTAATAACAATTTTTTTTAAAATATATTATTTGTAAAGTAAAAATTTTAAATTTAAACATTTTTTCAATTTTTGTTTTCATTATAAATATAAATATTTTTATATTTATATTTATTTATTTTTATCGATTTTTATATTTTAGATTTCTCTAAACTTAAACTAATTTTTTTTTCATATATATATATATATATATATATATATATATATGTTTGTGTGTGCGAGCGCATAATATATCCATATGTAATGCTAAGGTCTTGAAAAATTAAAATATTTTTAAATGATTATTTAAAACAATTAATACATATTGCTTTTGCATGTTACCCACAAATTTCAGCGGAGTGAAATTGAGTTGACTATTTTTTGGTGGACTTATGAGTGTTAGATTTTTGAATTAAAAAATGATTCAACTCGCCGCGAGTGGGTCAAGCAGGGCGGAATTGATTAGCTTCCAAGTACTATAATTAATTAATTAATTAAAGAATAATTCCATTAATTAATTAAAAAATATTTTCACAATTAATTTGATAAAATATCAATTTATATATCATCTTTATTTTTAATTTTATGTTAATTTGAAAATTTTCTATATATTTATAGTTATGTTATTAGTTTAAAATTTTATTTAATGGTAATACATATAAGTTATTGTTATATTTTAAGAATTTTACCAAAACAAATTAAAACTACATAAATTAAATTTGACATGTCATAATAGGAATTAAGACATGACATCATTTTCACTAAATTATGTCATATTTTGTTTTCAAGAATGAATGTGGTAGTGGCACAAAGCAATTTTTTTTTAAAAGTACTTCACAAATAATATATAGGGGATGTATTTACACTTCCATTTTTTTACGAATTATTTCACTAAATATGAAAACATCTGCAGTTTTATAAACTGATTAAAAAGGATACTCCATTTTAATATTTAAAATAGTTAAAATAAACTTAAACCACTGCTAATGGATTAAAATGATGGATTTTCCACTCTTCACTTTAATATAATTATATTTATAAAGAATTCATATTTATTCTAAAATATTATAAATATAAATAAATTCAGTACAAGGATATATATATAGTTTATGCAAATATTTTAGTATAATAAAATACATATCAAATTTGCATCACACAAATTCGATTAATTTGTTATGAACGGTGATATGTCATGAAATTATTTTTATTCTTTTGATCACGAGCACATTAAATCATAGATTAAGCCAACCAAAAATTACGGATTAAGCCTACTAGTCCATCAAAAGTTTTTTAGTTTTTATTTAAAAATATTTGTATATGTCCAAACGCCCAAATATATTTAATATCCAAAAGCACAACTTCATCTTCTTTAAAAGCTTAAGACTGAAAATTTAAACCATTACAAATATAAAAATTAGAAAACTGTATTTAAATATTACTTCCTCTTTAAAATTTAATTATTTGTTGTGTGACGTGGTGAGAGTCTGTTTCAAAAACTTATTATCTATTTATAAGTGCAATTTGACATATATTTCAGTTGTTTTTTTTGAAAGTGCAATTTGACTTATATAAACAATTCATAGTGATCTCTCTCTCTCTCTCTCTCTCTCTATATATATATATATATATATATATATATATACCAAGTAAGCTATCCTCACTCGAATCTACTCCATTCGTTTAGAATGAGTATGTTTTAGAGTTTTCACACATATTAAGAAAATTCGTAAATTTCAGATTATAAATGTATTGTTTTTTGTAATAAACTATTTTTCATAACTTTTACTCAATCAAAATCAGTAAACCAATTAATGTTTTTGGAATCTACAATTTATCATTATTACTTACATTAAAAATGTAAAATATAGATATTTTAAAAACAAATATTTTTTATAAAAACATAGATCATTATGAAATAGATGGAATAATTTATTATATTACTGTCACATTAATTAGATCTCATTTATTTAGTTATTATAAGTGCGATTTGTCTCATTCATAAGTGGGTTGGCGAATAACCTACATGGTCCCACATCATAACCAGTTGACAAAAGAAAAGTGCTCATAAATAGTAGTGTAATGATACTATAGCTTGTAACCTAATTGGCCAATCACAGCTCATAAGTAGTAGTGTAATGATACTAGAGCTTGTAACCTAATGCCATGATTAACCTTAACATCTTAACTGGGGTTCTTGAATGGTTAAAAGATAGTTTTTAATTTTTTTTTTTAATTTTTAACTGAAAAACCTAAGAACTGTCTCTTAAATAAGAGATATAAAAAATGTCTCTTAGCAAAAAAATATAATAAGTCAAATCATAAGTTAAGAATCCTAGTTAAGAGATTGAGGTTAATCATGCTCTAATTGGCCCATCACAGCTGCAGTTAGGCCTAGGCATGGAATAAGTACCCTAGCATTTTTGAGGTATGAACTAGGGGTGAGCACGAATCGAATAACCTCATAATTTTAATATTTTTGATTAGCTTTGTATTTTACAAATATCTGATTCTCTAATTTTCTTTGCTTCAGAAAAATACGGATATCCGGTTTTTGAGATATTCAGATTTTTTTGAATATTTGCGAATATTTACGCATATCTCATCTATTTTTTAATACAAGTAAATCTAAAAAAACTTTACAAATTAGTTTTCAAAAAAATATTTTTACATAATATAAAATTAAAATAAAAATTAATGAAAATATATGTTTCATAAACTTCTAAAACTAATCAAATTTTCTTATAAACACACAAAATTTTAGAAAAAGTGTTGTTTCTATATTAATTTATAAGTAAATTTTAAATAAAATTAATAAAATGATATGTTAAAATAATAATGTTATAAAATTTTACATATAAAAATCGATATTTATTTGTAGATATACATCTATTTGTATAATGTCTGGTCGGATCAGATATTCGATTATGAATCTTTTTAGTATCTGTGGTTTGCTTCATTTCTAATGGATATTAAATCTTAGTATTCGCTTTGCTTCGACAACTTACGGATATCCAAATTTTAGAGATCAAATCGACACGAATAATAAATAGAATCAAATTTAATGGATAATATATGAAGCTCTAGTACTCACTACTATTTTACTTGTACTTGAACCATATTGAACAAGTACTTGCTAGCAATTACTTGTAAAAAATAAAATACTTGTAAATTACTGATTGGAAAAATTCTTTAAAAATACCCAAACTAACTTTTAACTGGTAAAAAAATACACGATCTATTAAGACTTTCCAATTAATACATAGACTAATTTTGGTTCCCTTATAAATACATGAAATTTGAAATTGAGAGGTTTTACACTTTGATTTTGACGACACCAACTATGTTTAACGGAGAGTTAAGACGCCGTTAAAAAATAATTGCAAAAATTTCTTACAAAATCCACAAATTAATTTTGATTTGTTAAAATATACATGAACTATTATGGCTTCCCAATAAAACACAAACTAATTTTGGTTGCTCTAATAATACATAAACTCTTGAAAATCAGAGGTTTTACACCTCGCTCTTGTTGTAATCGTACTTGTTGGCTAGGCCTCTGTGATCTTTTTTTTTGTCTGTTATAGATCCCGTAATCTTTGGGGAACCTTTTTATTTGTCGCGGTTTCCGACCACTCTAGAAAATATCCCTTTTGATTCGCTACTTCTAGTCACCCCCGGACGAGTTTTATCACGACTAGAAGTACCGAGTCAAAAGGGATATTCTCTTGAATGGTTAGAAAATGCGACTAATAAAAAGGTACCAAGATATTTCAGATCTATAACAGACGAAAGAGAAGATTACGAAGGCCCAACCAACGAGCATGATTACAACAAGAACGAGGTGTAAGACCTTCAAATTTCAAAAGTTCGTGTACTTATAAGGCAACCAAAATTAGTTTGTGTATTAATTGAAAAGTCTTAATATTTCGTGCATTTTTGACAAATTAAAAATAATTTATGTATTTTAAGGATTTTTTCCTTAATGATTTGATTTATTACTTGATTTTGTCTTTTACTTGACTTGGTTTGATACTCATCTTCTCAATTATTTAATCTATTTTTTACAACTTGAAGTTAAACATGAAATGCTTGATATCCAATAGAAAAGTTCAGTTCAAATTATGTATTGATATTTAAACACACAATTCTTTTAGTTGTGATGAAAATGCAGTACATAAAATTTTAATTAGCTAATGAGATAGATACAAAATATTGATTAAACCAAGTAATAGATAAGAAGTAATGAGTCAAGTAACAAACCAGTAACAAATCAAGTAGTTAAAAATATACTTCATACTTGACTTATACTTACGAGTAATCAAATTCGTTTACTTGTTAATCGACTTGATTGTACCAAGTAATTATTTTTTTCAAACCAAACCAAGCCAAGTAGCAAGTATAAACGAATTAAGCTCATTTCTTATGCACAAAATCACATCTTTTCACTTTCTCTTTAAATTCATCTAAAAACCAAGATTTTGATTCTCAACTTTGTAAGTTTCATAGAGACATTGAAATAATTATTCTTGGTCATTAATGAGTAGGTCACTTTTGTGGTGAGTTTTGTATGTTTGGAGAAGGTAAGCAAGTTATCACAAGCTTAATGTATGAAATCATTTTTTTCTAGATCTGTTCACGAAGAAGACTTTTCTAGAAGTCTTATTATTCGAGAAAACTTCTAGATAAGTCTTTTTAATCGAGAAGACTTCTAGATAAGTCTTATGATCAATGCATAAGTTAGTTTTTCAATTGACTATTTGTGTGTTTTTAATAGAAGACTTTCGTAGAAGTCTTCTAACTTTTCTTTGTTAAAAAAGACATGCTAGTTTTGCAATTGACTAACATTTTCGAGAAATTTAACTTTTTATAGAGGAAGTCTTCTTGGAGAAAAATTCTTGATAAGTTTTCTAGACTGTTAGATAAAGTCTTCTCACTGTTGCAAGAAGTCTGCGTAAGTTACTTTTGCAATTGATAATTAATAGTAAAACATTTAATATTAATGATTTCATAGAAGTCTTCTAAGATAAAGTCAAATATCTGTATTACTTTAGTCAATTGCAAAACTGACATGTTCATCACTTTAGATTCTATAAAATTCTGTTGTAGAGTAGACTTCTTTCTTCGTAAATTTGCAATTGCAAAAGTGACTTAAATGGAAGACTTCTTAAGAAGTCTTCTACGTCAATCTTTATTAAACTTCAATTTTTCGCAAAACTTAATTTTCTTATTCTCTTGTTAATTCATGTGTATTAGGGGAAATTGGGCTTTTTATTCCCAAACTATTTGAAATCGGCAATTTAATACTCAACTATTACTCGCGCATAATTATTCCTCAACTAATAGTTGACTGCGCGAAATTAGGACCGGAATAGTCAACCGTTAACTGCTCAACGGAAACATAACGGTTTCCATCAACTTTTTAACGGTTGACTATTCAAATCATAATTTTGCGCAGTCAATGCTTAATTGAGGAATAAATATGTGCATATAATAATACTTGAGTATTTAATTTGCCGATTGAAAATACTTGAGGAATTAAAAACAACAATTTATTTTAATATAAAATCATAATTTAACATATTCTTAAGTTAAATATAAGTATATAACCAATATAGAATATTTTTTACTTTAAAAAAAGATTTTTGAGGTTTTATAGTGACATACAAATAATTATAATTGTATTTATTGTTGATTTATTCATGTTTATAAAATTATTTAAGATTTTTTTAAAAATATTTCTTAACTAAAAAAATTCTCAATTTGAACAAATATACAAGGTACTTAAGGTTGTATTCTACTGAGAGTTGACGGAAACCATTATGTTTCCGTTAAGGAGTTAACGGTTGACTATTTCGGTCATAATTTCGCATAGTCAACTATTAATTGAGGAATAATTCCGCGCGAGCAATAGTTGAGTATTAAAATTACCGATTTCAAATAATTTGGGAATAAAAAGCCCAATTTCCCTGTGTATTAGTTAATATTAGGGTTTCTAGATGAAATTCATAACTTATTTGGAGATAATTTATGATGCTACAAATATTTATCTTTACTAATGTTTCTAGCTAATCCGAGAGACTTCTTAAGAAGTCTTATGATAGAAGTCTTATGATAGAAGACTTTTAGAGAAGTCTTCTTCATTAGATTTCCAAGAGTGCTAAGTAACTTCAAGATATGTTTTTCTTTTAACTTTCAAAAGTGTTAAGTAACTTCAAGAATATCAAAATCATGTGGTTTAATGTGTCTTCTTAGATCATAAGATATAAATTTTTAACTTTCATGAGATTTAAAATTTCAACTTTCACTTAATCAATTTTAGTTTTAGTAAATTTGATTTAATTTTTGTGTTGTTGCATTTTTCTATGAGTGGGTAGCATGTCAATAACTTCAATAATGTCACTTTTGGCAACATAATATTGTAAACAAGAACATATTTACCAAATCATTTTCATTAACATCTCTTCAAGTTTACAAAAGAATTCACAACTAAAAGAGTACACATACAAATCATAAAACAAACCATAAACAAAACTATTACACATAGAGCTAGATATCATTCATCAACATAGATAAGCTTGAACTCCACTTGATATCATCCATTTGTACCACTTCGGGCAGAAAGACTTCCAAAGATTTTTAGGAAGTCTTTCTAACATATAATGCATTAGAAGACTTCCCAACAAGTCTTCCGAGATTCTTCTAAGAATTCTTCTGAGAATCTTCTGAGAAGTCTTCCAAGAATCTTCTGAGAAGTCTTCCAAAGTCTTACTCAGATCTGAAAAAATCTGCATATTCAAACATTCAAATGAATTCAAATCAAATAAAAACTTCAAAATAATTATTCTATGCTTGAATAATAAAAAAATAACCACATTAGATTAAATCTACAATTTTAAGAATCTAATATAGAAAACACACAAAAATACATATACAAAATTTGTACCGCTATGGCAGAAGACTTTGAAAGACTTCTTGGAGACTTCTTGGGAAGTCTTCTAGCATAAAATCCATTAGAAGATTTCCCAAAAAGTCTTCCGAGAGGTCTTTTGAGAGTCTTTTAAGAAGTCTTCCAAATCTGATGCATATATTCAAAAACATTCAAATGACTTCAAACAGAGAAAACATTCAAAAATAATTTTTATGATTAAATAATAAATAAAACAGTCACATTAGGTTGAATCTATAACCTTTTTAAATCTAACATATAAAAACACACAAAATTACATATTCAAAATTTATAGGTATACCTTTAAAGGAGTGAGAGCTGAAAACCATGTAATGAAAAAACCTGTAAAAACAAAATAAACTAGTGAGAAAGACATAATAAAAAATGAGAAATAGATTTAAAGTTTGATGTTTTCAATTTCAAAAATATTAAAAAAGAGGCTGGAGAGTTTTAAAGTGAGAAACATTATATTTTTCTTATAGTCATATGATTGGAAGAGAGAGAAAGTTAATTTTTTTATATAAGGAGATAAAATCCTAATTAGGTTAAATTTTCGATTCAGAAGACTTTCCAAGAAGTCTTTTGAGATTCTTCTGATAAGCTTTCCAAATTCTGACTTAGATCTTGAAAATTTTCATATTCAAAACATTCAAATGACTTCAAAAACAAATAAAAACTTCAAAAATAATTTTTTTACTTAAATAAAAAAAACAATCACCCTAGGTTGAATCTATAATTTATAGAATCTATCGTATAAAACACACTAAAGTACATATCCAAATTTATAACCATGTAATGAAAATTCTGAAAAAACAATATATATTTGTGAGAAAGACATAAGAAAAAATGAGAAATAAATTTAAAGTTTGGTGTTTTTCAAGTTCAAAGAATTAGAAAGAGGTTGGAGAGTTTGAAAGTATGAAAATTATATTTTTGTCGCAGTCATCTGATATAAAAAGTGAGAATGTGTAAATTTTTTATATAACAAGACAAAAATTCTAATTAGATTAATATTTTCGGTTCAGAAGACTTCCAGGAAAGTCTTCTGAACCTCAAATTTAATTTTCGTCCAAGAAATCTTTAATATAATGCACTAGAAGACTTCATGTAATACTTTTTGGGAAGTCTCCTAGGAAGTCTTCCAAACCATAAAATCAAATAACTAACTAATAGCAAAAGAAAACTTCTTGAAACTTAATCAATTTATTAAATTTTTAATATACACAAAACTAAACTCATATAAGTCAAATTTTATTTTGCTTTAAAAAAATTAAGATTCCAAAATCTAACTTCCATTGCCGTACTCAGAATGAGAAATTCTGATACCAAATGTAAAAAGTCTTCACTTGAACCGTGAATCACTAAGAAAGAAACCATGATCCACCGGAGTTCTATCTGAGGATGCTTAATCTAGGACGAAGAATGACTCTTTGCCGGACCGCTTTAGAAAAACGCCGACTCTTCTGAATCTTATTCATACTCCCTTACATCATCCATTAAAACTCATCCTTCTTTCCTTCAGAGATGCTTTGCCTCATACCATGACCGGCTGAACTATATAGCAAAGACTGATTCTCCTGGAAAAAGATCAAAGTGAGCGTTGAAACATGTATCTAACCCAGAATCATGAAACTTATCGAGAAAAATGTGTGGGTTTAAAGACATCGAGACTCACCTATATATATATATTACAAATTGAAACTAATTTTTATATGTATTAACTAATTATAAGGAAACTAATTATTATAAGTATTAACTAATATTCTTTGCGCAAGTAATTTATTTGTTATAAGGAAACTAATTATTATTAACTAATATTCTTGAACAAAATAATATATTTATTATAAGGAAACTAATTATTACATGTATTAACTAATATTCTTGCGCAAGTAATATATTTGTTATAAGGAAACTAATTATTACATGTATTAACTAATATTCTTGCGCAAGTAATTATTTGTTATAAGGAAACTAATAATATTCTTAAAATTAATGGGATCGATGAATTTAATGGGTGAGATCAATTTAAATTGGTACTTTTCTATATTGGAGCTTGACGATGAATTTAAAAAAAATGATTAAGAAATTCCAAAAATCAACCAATCAAATGTCTCAAATTCTTCTGAGAAGCTCTGTATGAGCGACACATGGCAAATGTACTTTAATATATAGAGGGATTTGATTTTGTGAAATGTTCCCGTGTGTTGTTTGACATGTCGGCTAATCTATATTTGATTTTGTGAAATGTTCCAAATTTTTTTTTTTCGTTTCTGGTTGATTAGCTTTCTTTGAATCTTTTATCTATTTAATATTTTTATTATTAGATCAGATAGTACATGGATGCAATGCCGGTCCTTAGTTACTTGGCGCGTAAAATATAGAGAGAATTGCCCAAGTGTGAACTCAAAACTTGGAGTCAACCCAAAAGAATACCCAAACTTGTGTCAAAGGCAAAAGTAACTTAAAAGGCTATTGAAATTACAACTATCCACTTGTTTACAAACAAAAAAAATGGATTTTTTTTTACGTTTCTAACCCTCGCAAGTCGTCTGTTCAGACGACTTGAAAATAAGTCGTCCAGACGACTTAATTGAAAGTCGTCTGGACAGTTATTCTTAAACATAATTTAAAATTTTTGTAAAAAATATTTTGATAAGTGAAAAATGGGAATTATGTAATTAACATATGTCTTAAGAGATATAAATTAAGATATAACAAATTTCAATTGTTTTCAGCATAGATGAGTGAAAGTAGTGAGTCATGATATTCTTTAGTTTATGTTTCATCAACATATGTTGTAGTATTGTATGTGTTCTTAGGGTTAGATTTTGGAAAGCATTAAAACCGTTTTTGAAAAATTTAAAAATTACCTAAGCTTGTTCATTTCTGTGTATAGTAAACAGTATTGAAGTATAATTTGATTTTATAACGTGGTTAGCTAGTTAATTTAGTCATTTTAGTTTAGGGGTTCATTTTAGGGTCTGGGACGACTTAATATTTAGTCGTTCTGTAAACGAACGACTAAATATTAAGTCGTCTGATGTACATTATCCGCCAGACGACTTATTTGTAAGTCGTCTAAACCGGACGACTGTACTTTTAAAGCTAACCGGATTATTTACCCAATATATAAGGTGATTTTTTTTTTGACTCACTTTTTCGCGAAATTCAGAAAACCCTAACGCCGTTTCTCTCAAAGGTGATTTCGAGGCGATTTTGATCCGATACAAAACCAAGGTAAATCGAAGGCTTCTCTTGCAGATTTATGGGTTTTATTAGGATGGATGTTGTTTTCCTTTACTTTTACCGTTTGGTTTTGTGTTTTCAACGATTTCGGGAAATTTTGGTTTCAAATTAGGGTTTCAAAAATTGGGTATTTCAATCGACTTGTTGTTTAGTTAGGTTGGATGTTGTTTTCCTCTCATTTACGGTTACGATTTGTGATTTCAAGCAATTTGTGGATATTTTCATTTCAAATTAGGGTTTCAAAGATTGGGGATTTCAATCGATTTGTGGTCTAGTTAGGTTGGATGTTGTTCTCCTCTCATTCGTCTGGTCAGCTTTCAAATGTTCTACTGGAAGTCTTGGTAGACTTATAATTAAGTCGTCTGGAAAGTCTTCCAGGTGGACGACCCAGACGACTTAATCTAAGTCTTTCAGGTGGACGACCCAGACGACTTAGAATTAAAATGTTTCCAATTCGTTTCTTGTTTGCAGATGGCGAATCAGCATGAACCTCACTTCTTGAAGCCTCTGCTTCCTGGTTTCGACTGTGGCGTGGTATACACACGCTCTCTATTTCTCCTCTGTTTATTTCCTTTGCTTATCTTCTCCTTTGTTGACTTGTAGACAATACCACTTGCCTTCTACTCAAAACACATAGAAGGCAAGCCGAACCAAGGAAAATGGACACTACGATCGGACGCTTCACACCAAACTTGGGAAGTTATACAAGAAGGAAGAAGACTCACCGATGGTTGGGAAGCCTTCGCCCAAACACACTCCCTTTGCATCGGTGACATTCTCGTGTTCAAAAAGGAAGGAGACATGGTATTTCATGTGACTCCTTTCGGTCGTAGTGGTACTGAGATTCAGTATACACCTCCTCAAGGGGATGATGCTGCGGATGGTGCCTCAACTTCCTCGTCTCTTCCTAAATGATGGATGTTTGTCTTGCTATTGTCTTATTGTAATCTGCTTCTAGCGGACTTGTAATGGATGACTTCTATGTTGTTGTCCCCTTGTTTCAAAATGTTTTTAAACCTATGACTTGTAATGGATGATCAACTTTTATAACTACAACTCCTTTTTCCTCTATGTACAAACCATGGTAACACCATTGTGGATGGTCTTAGTAGACGACTAATAATTAAGTCGTCTGGAAAGTCATCCAGCCGGAAGATTTGTCAGACGACTTAATTATTAGTCGTCTAAGAAGTCTAACACAAATTCTAACAAAAAAATTCTTAAAATATACTCATAAAGCCTGGACGACTTAGTAGACGACTAATATTTTAAGTCGTCTAGAAAGTCATCCAGCCGGAAGATTTGTCAGACGACTTAACTATTAGTCGTCTAACCCCCGTAAGTATTCTAAAATATTTTGATAAGTGAAAAATGGGAATTATGTAATTAACATATGTCTTAAGAGATATAAATTAAGATATAACAAATTTCAATTGTTTTCAGCATAGATGAGTGAAAGTAGTGAGTCATGATATTCTTTAGTTTATGTTTCATCAACATATGTTGTAGTATTGTATGTGTTCTTAGGGTTAGATTTTGGAAAGCATTAAAACCGTTTTTGAAAAATTTAAAAATTACCTAAGCGTGTTCATTTATGTGTATAGTAAACAATATTGAAGTATAATTTGATTTTATAACGTGGTTAGCTAGTTAATTTAGTCATTTTAGTTTAGGGGTTCATTTTAGGGTCTGGGACGACTTAATATTTAGTCGTCTGTAAACGGACGACTAAATATTAAGTCGTCTGATGTACATTATCCGCCAGACGACTTATTTGTAAGTCGTCTAAACCGGACCAAACCTTAAATTTTACCACTGTACTTTTAAAGCTAACCGGATTATTTACCCAATATATAAGGTGATTTTTTTTTGTTAATTTTTCGCAAAAAATCTAACATTTCTCTCTCAAAGGTGATATCAAAGGCGATTTTGAATTCCCACTATTTTCCGAACAAACCATCGTTCTTAACGTCGGCTATCTATCTCACTTCATTCTCAACGTTCTCACCGCCGCTTCCTCTAAACACTAGCGCCGCCGCTTCTTCTAAACCCTAGCGCCGCCGCTTCCTCTAACCCTAGCGCCGCCGCTTCCACTATTTCCGAACAAACCGTCGCTTCCTCTAAACACTAGCGCCGTTTAACATAAAACGTTGTCTCTATCATTTTACTCATTCTCATCGTTTCACGTTTATTTTTTTCAGATTTATAACCGCAATGACGAGTACTCCTTCTACGACTAATCAGGTCCGCTTTAAATTTTTGTACTGGAAGACTTGTAATTTAAGTCGTCTGGAAAGTCTTCCAACTGGATGACTTAGTGGACGACTTAGCTTGTTTAGCTTATCTCTATTGTTGTCTTTTATTATTTTGCAGACAAAAAGGATGGATATTCCAGAACTCCCCCGTAGGTTATACACATTAGAGGAAGAGCCAGAAGCCCAAAATAGCATTTCGTATCATACGGATAATAGCAAGTTGCATACTGCTCTTAGGGAAGCTCTTACTGATGACGAATTTGAAGAGCTCAAGGAGTCGAGTTTGGGAGTTTTCATCAAGTTCAAGGAGCAGGGATTTGGTTGGGCTTCAAGGCTGGTTCACTACATGCTCAGTTTCAAGCTGGACATTAAGAAGAAGTATGAGATGTGGTCTCTCGTTGGTCCAGAACCTTTGAGGTTTTCACTGTTAGAGTTTGAAAACCTCACTGGTCTAAACTGCGATTACATCGAGGACCTTGAGAGACCAAAATGTGAAGTTACCAAAGAGATGGTTTCTTTCTGGGGGATGCTGGGAGTTCATCTGGAAGCTGGGCCAACTACTGATCAGATAATAGCAGCACTGAAGAGATGCGAGGATTGGTCTAGGGAAGATCGCAAGCGGCTCGCGTACCTTTCCATCTTCACTGGATTCATTGAAGGGAGAAAGTTTTCAACCGCTACAACGATCTAGTCTCGCAAGGCTAGTGATGGATTTAGAACGGTTTGAGAATTATCCATGGGGGAGAGTCGCGTTTAAGGTGTTGATGGACTCTTTGTGGAACAAAGATATTACTGGCTGTTACACGGTGGATGGGTTTATACAAGTTCTTCAGGTCTGGGTGTACACAGCTATGCCGGAATTGGGTGCTAGTATTGGTGTTCCCAGAGCAAACAGTCCGTCTCCACCGATACTGGCTTACGAGGGCAGCAGAGGTCGCAAATCAATGAAAGCTGCTATCTTGAAACATGTATTTACTTCAATCCAAAAGACTGCGCAGATGACTTAATTAAGTCGTCTATTTAGTCTTTTTTTTCAAATATCTAACTCGATTCTTCTATTTACTGCAGACTCGCGTGATCAACTTTGTTGAGAAGGACATTAGTGAAATGTGGCCAAAATTGGACTATGAGGTTGAGGACCTTCCCGCGGAGAACATCATTAAAGTCATGTATGAATCGGAGACCGTGGAAGTGGACCATGGATGCTGGGAAGTCACTGGTACTAAGGTCTATACAAAACCTAAGGTTGTGACTCCATCGAAGAAAGCCACAGAGATGGTTGTGGTGGAGGAGGAGGAAGACAATCCAAGACCTCTGAAGAAAGCTCGTAAAGGGGCTCTTAAAGAGGCTCCTAAAGAGGCTAGTGAAGAGGCTAGTGGGATTACCAGAGAGGAGATGGCAAATATGTTCAAGGAAGTAGTTGAATGTATGAAACATGGGTTTACGAAGTGCCTCAAGGAGATTAGGAAGTTGTCCGATAGGGTGGAAGCTGTGGAGAAGATGGTTGGTGTCACCAAAGCTAAACAGACTACCCCTCGAGCCAAACAGACTACCCCTCAAGCCAAAGAATCCGAGGTTAGTAACAAATCCTCTCCTAACAAGAATTAAGTCGTCCAGGGTCAACTAGTTGTCCAGACAACTTATATTTAAGTCGTCCAGGGTTAACTAGTGTGCTATTTATATTGCAGAGAGAAATTCGCGATGAGGCGAACTCGGGAAAGAAGAGCTTGCCGGAGGATAAAGCAGATGGTGTCTCCTCCAAAGCAAAGGTTAGTAAGAAATCCTCTCCAACAAGAAGAGCTTGCCGGAGGATAAAGAAGACCAACCGAGCGTCGCTTCCACCGATCAACAACCAAGCGTTCCAGTTCCACAATCAAGCGTTCCAGTTTCAGAACAGAGCCTGGTTGTATTGGACAAAACAGCTCCCACTGCTTCGGACTTTAAGGTGGCGGGTGCTAGATACAGAGACAAGTTGGATGCTTCTGTGCATGCAAGGAGTGAACGAGCGAAGAAACCTGCTCCCACCCAGAAATCTCCTTATACGGCAGAGAAAAAGAAAGATAAAGTGGCAGCCTATAATCCATTTCCCCCACTAAACATACCTAAGTTGAAGGAACTCGCTGATTGGTTGAAAACTGATCCGTAAGTGATTGCTTTACCCATAATAGCTTGATTTAGTCCACCAAAACTGATTGCTTTTTGTTTGCAGTCATTATTTCACTAAGAAGGAAAACAAACCACGTACATCACCAACTTGGTGGTATCACACCCCCGGACAGCCAAAGCATGGCTGGAAGACTGCGTAGTCTTCTGCTTATCTTGTATCTTTTTCGTCTAGACTTAAATATAGGTCATCTGGAAAGTCGTCTACAAAGTCGTCCAAGTATACGACTTATCAGTAAGTCGTCCTGATAAGTCGTCTACTTGGACGACTTTGTAGACGACTTTTACGTCGTCTGGTAAATATAAGTCGTCTGGAAAGTCGTCTACAAAGTCGTCTACAAAGTCGTCTACAAAGTCGTCCAAGTAGACGACTTTCCAGACGACTTATATTTACCAGACGACTTAAAGATAAGTCGTCTGGAAAGTCGTCTACGTGGACCGACTTTCCAGACGACTTATATTTAAGTCTTCTAGTAATATAAGTCGTCTGGTATCTTCTAACTTGTATATTTTATATGCAACATATAGATGGTTGGATTAATTTGCTGAGGCAGAGGTATCAGGAGAACCCACAAGCTCTCAGGAGCGAGCGAATGTGCTTCCTGGATCACAACTTTTCCCAGACTTGGAGAGACCACTATCCGAGATTCAAATTATCGGAACCCGATCACAGAGGTTTTGGAAGAATGCTACCTGGTGGGGCATGGAATTATTTTGACGGATCAGTACCATCATTTTGCCAATCAAACAAGGTGTGGGGGGAGGAAATTGATGATATCTATGCGCCAGTGAACTTGAACAACACTCATTGGGTTGCTATTTGGATATCGATCCCTAAGAGGCACATAGTCGTCTGGAAGGTTTTCCAGCTGGACGACTTACAGTTAAGTCGTCTGGAAGGTTTCCAGCTGGACGACTTACAGTTAAGTCGTCTGGAAGATTTTCTAGCTGGACGACTTACAGTTAAGTCGTCTGGAAGGTTTTCCAGCTGGACGACTTACAGTTAAGTTGTCTGGAAGGTCGTCTAAAAATAAATACACTTGAAGGGATAGTAGAAGGTAGTCTACAAATGTCATACACTAGACGACTTAGTAGAAGGTCGTCTAAAAATAAAATACACTGGACGACTTAGTAGAAGGTCGTCTAAAAATAAATTACACTGGACGACTTAGTAGAAGGTCGTCTGGACGACTTAGTAGAAGGTCTTCTGGATGACTAGTCAACTGGTTGTGTACATTTTTGGTTCGTATGGCCAGTTTCCTTGCAATTTGAGCATCTATAATCCATGTGTTCTTCCTGGGTTTGTGTCCTCTCATCCTAGATAGCTCCAACCAAGATTGCCATCTTGATTTCTTCTGTCTCCCCGGACCACGCTTTACGTCTGGAGGAAAACATTCTCATTCCTCAATATGTTGTGACACAATAGGATATATATTCTCTGAGTATCCTGCATACAAATAATTCTTTGAGTACACTGGACATACAAATGTGGAGATATGCAAACCAACATGTGTTCCAGCAGCTATAGCATGAGAGCAAGGTATTTTCTCCACTGCATAGACACCACAATCACACTTTGCATGTTCCATATCAACCACACAGTCCATTTGCCCACCTTTCACAAAGAATCGCCATCCATCAATTGGTTGGACCGTCATCGTATCCGCTATCTCTGTTCGAACAGCAAGCAAGTATTCAACACCCCGGTTATGTTGAGTTGTGACACTCAAAGCAATCTTGTCTCCTTTTCCAATACATTTTCCTAACTTCTCCCTTATGAACTCCAGCAGGAACGGAATCGGAAATCCTCTTGCTCGCTTCAGTGCGGAATTAATAGATTCAGCGATGTTGCTTGTTTTATGTTGTACCTGTTCCTCCTTACAATAAACCCTTGACCATAGGCTGGCGTCGGCATTCTCCAAATACGTTGCAAGTTCCGGGTTTGCACTCCGTATCTCAGCCATGTACCGGTCAAAATCGTAAACCGTGTGTGCATAAGAAGCCCCTTTCACCAAGTACAAGAGATGTTTTCCTTTAAACTTTTTGACAATGTTATCTTGAAGGTGATAATAACATATTCCTCGGGTTGCCCAAGGAAACACCTTATCACACGCACTTTTAATGGCCGCGTGCCAGTCGGAGACTATCACCAGGGCTTGTCATGAGATATACAACTAGCCAATTTTGTGAAAAACCATTCCAAAGAAGGATCATCTTCAGCATCCACGATCCCAAAGCCAATGGGAATATCTGAAAATTCCCATCTTGTGCGGCTGCAACTAACATAACACCTCCATACTTTCCACTTAGGTGAGTTCCATCCACCACAATGACCCTTCTCTGATACTTAAAACCTTTGATAGAAGCTCCAAAAGAGAGAAATAAATACTTAAATCTTTTCATAGAATCAAGTTCTATAGCCGTGATAGAATCAAGATTTGCAATGGAGATTTGCTCGAGATATGATGGCAGACGCGAATACCCTTCTTCTGCTGATCCCCTCACCAATGTTCGTGCATATAACAGTGCTCTGTATGAAGTGGTGTAATCAAGCGCCATGCCAAACATGTTCCTCATTGCATCAGTGATATGCTGCGGAGTTATCCCATCAATGATTCTAACACGATCAATGAAAAGACTACCAACATACTTCGGAGTACAGTGTCTCCGCTGAGCGATTCGGTCTCCCACTGAGCATAAATGTTTTTCACATACTTTGTTACCCAAAACATGTTTGTCCCATGTTTCACAGTCGCTCTGATCTTCCATCCACAACCGCTAACCCGACATATTGCCACAAGGAGAGTTTCATTGATTTGTATATTCTGAAAGAAAACCTACCCCTCACTGATGCCAACCGCAGCTCTGAAAGCAGTGCATCCTTGCTAACCAAACTCTGGTTGACATAGATACTGGTACCAATCCGATTTTACTCCTTCAATAGCATTTGTCTTACCATATGTCTTTTCGATTTCTTCAAAACAAATATTATCATCATCTTCCTCGGTCCTCATCTTGAACCTTTCCATAAAGACTGTAATCCCACCATTCTGATCCGTTTCACCAACAATAGAGTTATCAACATCCTCCTCCCCATTTTCCTCCTCCCCATCTGATTTTCATCTTCAACAAACTCATTATCACCAACATCTTCAAAACATTCATCAGCTTCATCATTATCACCAACATCTTATTCCCATTCACCAGCTTCATCATTATCACCAACATCTTCAAACCATCACCAGCTTCTTCCCTTTTCTCTGAAACCGTTTCCACCTTGCTGCGGCTTGGTACACAAAGACATACTCTATGCGTTTTGAGTATCTCGAGCAAGTTTCGAACTTGTCTATCACTTGTAACATGAATGGGAGGACTGCCTGGAGCCATCATCATTTCTGCTGGTAATGAGTAGCTAATCTCCACAGTCACTGTTCTCATGTCCAGGTTATAATCTTCTTGAGCCATTGCAACAAGTTCAGCATGTGTTGAATCTTCATTCAATAAAACAATCTTGATCCTTTGAGATCATCAACCACAAAATCCCAACGGCAATCTTTCAACAACCATTCTCCATACACTGCATGTAACTGATGAATCATCTGCAAATATTCAAAATAAAACACATTAGTAAACATAGAGAAAATGAAGAAGTTCACTAAACATTGCCGCAGACGACATAGAAGTAAGTCGTCCAGAAGACCTTAAAGGTAAGTCGTCTAAAGAGGTCACTTTTGCAATTGAAAATTAAGTGGGACGACTTAATTCTAAGTCGTCCGGCTTTGTTTGTTAAAAAAAAACTCCAGACGACTTATATATAAGTTATCTACGAAAAAGGGCTAGTTTTGCATTTGACCGAATCGTGTCAGATCTTTGACTATTGCTGGACGACTTATAATTCAGTCGTCTCTGAGAAAGTTAAAATTTCAATATTTTATTCAAACTAGATGACTTAAACGTAAGTCGTCCTAGGTTAGTTTTGTAATTGAAAAATAAAACTTGAAATTTAACTTTCTCCAGATGACTTAATTGAAAGTCGTCCAGCCAGACGACTTAATTTAAGGTCGTCCGGGTGAAGCAAGGTTTGACCAGAAAACTTGGGAAAATTTCTGGACGACTTTGCTTTCCCGGACGACTTGAAATTAAGTCATCTAGCTGGACGACTTTCAATTAAGTCGTCTGGTGAAAGTTAAATTTCAAGTTTTATTTTTCAATTACAAAACTAACCTAGGACGACTTACGTTTAAGTCGTCTAGTTTGAATAAAATATTGAAATTTTAACTTTCTCAGAGACGACTGAATTATAAGTCGTCCAGCAATAGTCAAAGATACGACACGATTCGGTCAAATGCAAAACTAGCCTTTTTCGTAGACAACTTATATATAAGTCGTCTGGAGTTTTTTTTTTTTAACAAACAAAGCCGGACGACTTAGATTAAGTCTTTCGTTTGACCAGAAGACTTATCAGTAAGTCTTCTACATACAAATGACTTAAGAGTAAGTCTTCTACGCGAACAGATCTTGAAAAAAATCAAATTCGTACCTTAAACTAGGTGAGATGACTTCGTTTGCACACATGGTCTTCTCCAACCACCCAGAACCTCAAACGAAAGCAACCGTAAGTCAAACGAAAGAAATATGGCTCTGTCAACCATAAAATATTTTGAATCAAAAGCTTGAGTTTTTTTGGATGAATATGGAGAGAAAGTGAAAGAAATGTTGTTTTTAGTTCATAACAGGTCGTACAACGTTGTTGAACTATTCATTAAAGGGCATTAAAAGCTCCAAACATGTAGTACAAGGTTGTTGAACTATTCATGGTAGTGGCAATATTGTAAATACTTGAAGATGATGAGGTTGAGACAGTAAAGAAGTTATTTTCGAAAAACCAAAAAAAAAGTTAATGGTATTTGCGTAGATAAAATGCAGGTGTGGGGTGAAAATCTCAAAAAAAAATGAGTCAAACAGAAAATGTTAGTTTTCTATTTGACTCCAAGTTTTGAGTTACTTTTGCAATTCCCCCTATAACATATGTTACTAATTCCTAAACCAAAGACTATTATGACTCAATTTACATCTAGTCTCCTATGTTGAAATAGTTCATTTTTATTAATCTAAATTTACATCATTTAAAATTCTATAATTACATGATTTAGATCTTTCAACCTATCAAATATAATTTATATAATTTATTAATTATTTTTAAGATCTGACACATGAGTAGACTTTCTCGAAGATTTATTGAAGACTTTGAATTAGACGGATAACTTAAATTCCTAAATAAATGATTAGGTGGGAAACCTAAATTCTACTAAAATTTAAGTGGTAAATGATAGATTTTGTTGTGAAGTCTTCTAAGTGCATATGTTAGAAGGCTTATTGTGAAGTCTTCCAGAAAGTTTTCTAAAACTCTATAATCAAATAAATAAACAAAAACAATTTCTTAAACTTAAAAAAAAATTTAGAATTTTTTAAAATTAAGTTATTAGATAATCACTAACATATATTTTGAAATAAAAAAATAAAAGATAAGAGTTCAAAATCAAGCCCTACAACAATATTACAACATATGTTACCAAAACTAAAACCAAAGATTATCATGATTCATACTACATTCACTCATTTATGTTGAAATTTTTTTTTTTGTAAATTTAAAGTTACATCATTTATAAAAAAATTATAATTACATGATTTCAATTTCTCTTCCATATAAATATTTTTATAAATTTTTAAAATTGTTATTAAAATATATTGTACGAGAAAACTTTTAGAAAAATCTTCTCTAACAAGACTTCCTTAGAAGTCTTGACTTCTAGAAGTTTCTTAGGACAAAATTCTAAGGAAGTCTTCTCACGCGGAGGATTATAATGGTAAAACTAAATACATGTTTTTTGCTTGGTCATAAGAGATTTGTTGTAATTTTATTAGAATTTTGAGTTACTTTTGCATGTGATTAAATTTGATGTACATATTTAAAATTAAGTTGTGAGTCATATTTGGCAAATTTCTCATAAGTAACTGGCATTAGCTGTAAAATGATATAATAACATCATTTGGTTAAATGAATAAAAATAACATCATTCATCATGTTAATATATCTTATTAAAACATGTTTTAAAACTAATCTATTTCACAGTGTGATTTTCAGAAATATTATTATTTTAATTATTTATAAGAATTTCATTAAATAAAAAATATTATTACACATAAAACTAATTTATCTTTTAAACAATATTTTCAATTAGATATATCATAGCATAACTTTATAAAAATATATAATTTTTTTAGATAATATTAAAAATGAATTTAATTTAAATTTCAAAAATAAAATTCTGTAAAATTTATAAGAATTTTCTAAATTAAATAAATATATATTAACTATTAACTGTAACAATGGATTAGTAAACTATATAATGCTACAAAATTTAAAAGGATCAACATATCTCAAATGTTTATATGCATAATTATATACTATCTAAAAGTAACTAAACATCATAAAACTTAAACTTTGTTAAAAATAATGTTTCTTTTTGCGCTTTCAAAATCTTGTTAAGCTCAAAACAAAGGCATTATATGTGTAAACAAACAACCTAGGAAAGAAAGGTCTTGTATATAATTTACATGTTTTTTTAGTGGACTATTGTGCGATTCAAAGTCGTCTCCAAATCATATTTTATGTTATCATCTCCTTTGATGTTGCGCATCAGTGCTTGGTATGCTAATCTTTAGGATTGTATTATCTAGAGGTGGCGTTTTTGTTTTTTATGATATAATACGTTCCGATTATCATTGCTAGCATCATATGTGTTCTATTTTTAAAGGTGTCTTTTAACTATTTAAAAACGAAAATCTCCCAAATATACCTAAAAATATTTTATAACAAAAAAGGGACAAGGAGGAAAGAATTAAAAATATGTTTTATTAAAGAGGTAAAATACATTTGTAACTCTAATATATATATATAAATAATTAAATATTACAATTTTTATTTTATTTTTTTTAATATTAAAATCTGTGTGTTTAGATATTTTTTTAAACTTTTGAATATTTTTTTCCTAAAATTTGTCAAACAGATTTTTTTAAAAATTTGTTGTCAAAAATAGACTCTAAAGAAAAAATTATCAATATATATATATATATATATTTTTTTTAAACCTCACCTCCAAAACTTCACCCCATAACTCTAAATCCTAAGTCTAGATTACTTAACCCAATGAGTATAAATATATATTTAAATCATTTAACAAAGTCTATTTTGATTATTTTTTTTCTTTGATATCTATTTTGGTGACAAAATATTGTTAGGTCTATCTTAGGGTATTAGTTTTTTTTTTTCAAAATCTTTTGTTTCCACTTTTTTTCCAAAAAATATTTTAAAATTCTTTTTTGATTTTTATATACAAAATCTAAATTCTAAACTCTAATCCCCAAACCTTAAACCTCTCCTAAAATCAAAACTATAAGTCTAGATTAGTTAATAAAGTAAAAATGTCTCTTACCTCTTTAACTAAACATGTTTTAATCATTTTAATATTTAAAAACTATTTGTAATAAAATTTAGTGCTATCTTAAAATATTTTTCTACCTAAAATGAATAAGACTTATTTTAGATTTATTTCCGTGTTCAGCCTAATTATCCAGTCATTTGCCATTTTCAACATTTTCAAATTAAACCGACAAAAATTAATGGTTATATATTTTTTCAGCTAAAGAATTATATATTGATTCAACAACCATTACAAGAGAATGGTTCCATATTACAGTCTCATCAATAGTTAACTAAAAACACAAACTCCAACTAAACCAATGGAGAGTCAAAAACCTTTAGCAACCTACACGACATACAAAAGACCCTTAGAGGCTAAGTCTTTCAGAGACAAAGAGATCATTGAGCCAGGGTGGATGGACAGTCGCAACATACGACTGAGCCATCTCCTTTTCAATGACACTTTGTGCTATGTAAGATGCGTCTCTATTGGCATTCTTGGTGACCACTTTAACTTGCCAATGATCTATACCATTTAGTATAGCCTTCCATTCTCTGGATTGAAAACTGAAAGCAGGCAAATCTTGTGGACGTTAGGTTTCTCCAAAAAGATTGTTGAATTCGCCCGCGAAGAGACTGTGTTTACCTTTTGTCTTATCATACTCTTAACCGCCAGATAGTTGTTATCTTATTTTCCCTATCAATTTTAGTAATTATATTTATATTTTAAAGTTGCAACATTTCTGACGCTATTTGTGGTCAAGTAATAAAGAGAGGTATTTGGGACGCTAACACGTTTTAAGTTTTATCTATTTTTTATGTTAAACTAAGTCACACTTTAATGGACACTTAAATAGATATTAATTTATGTTACGGTCCATTTGCATATTTGAAGACTGCATATTTTCTTTAAAATTGGTCTGGGATATCCATGTTTTTTTTTTTTTTTTTTTTTTTTTGATTAACCTGGGGGTATCCCAGATCCATGGAGAGGCCCATACTAATCCTAAGGGGAGGTATCCATGTTAATAAAATAAAAAAAGAAAAAACATTTCTTGACGAATGATACTCTTCCGAGGTGGATTCCATTTCGAGAGTAAAAAGGTCCAAGAAGAAAACATTTCTATTCTTTTTTTTTTTGGACGAAGAATAACATTTTATTTGGCTTTTTGATATTACTCGTGATTTAAACTTCTGTGCCACATAACTAAAGTACGAGCATTGAACTAAAATATAACATACGACAAAAAATAAAAGTTTATGGTAGTCTACCATTGGTAGAATGAGTACCCAAAGAGACAAAACAAATAACAAAAAAAAACAATATAATAGATGATCTCCAATCCATGTAAAAACTTTCTCTGGATTTTAATGTATGCTTTATATGGCAATAACAGAAATTCTGTAATTATATATTGTGGTTAGTCGTTAGATATGATTCACTTTCCGATTGAGGGAAAAGGTTTTTAAATTATTTCATTACAACAATTTTAGTCATTATTGGTTTCTGCAAACGTTTAAAATGGTAAGAACGCATGCTGCTTGTTTGTAGTTTCTGAATCCTGGTTTTCCGGATATATGCAAAACATTAATTAAAAAAATACATACATATTTTTTGTTTGATCAAGAAAAAAATTACACATATATATAAATCTAAAATTTCCTGAATTATAGAGATGAAAGACAAATCAATACCACTTTTCTTTTTTCTATGAACAACATTAACAATTGGCAACTATTTGGTTTAAGCGTTAACTTTAAAATATGATACGCATGAATTGCAGCTCAAATGGCTCGTCAACGAGCCACCATGCTTCACGCGTTGTTTATTGGGAAGTCAATGAACCAACCGTGATCTACACGTTGTATGTCTAGTATTCAGATAACATTAACTTCACACGTTCATACGTTTCTCCATTAAGGATTTGTGAGGCCCCTCCTTAAGTAAAACCGGACTAGGGTTTGAGGTCAATGTTATTTGAAGAATACATCGAAACCCAACTATTACAAAAAAACAACTATTGTATTTTATAGAGTTAATATACAAGAGAGGTCGAGCCCATGGCCAAAATAGCAACATTTATCATCATAGAAATAAAGTAAACCCCTCACCACTTAAGAATTTTTAAGTATTAGTTTTGTAATGGCGAACGTACGTGGTATAGCGGCTACAAAGGCAATCATATGGAAGGTGACGTCAGATTTTTGACGTCACACCTGTATGATGTTGAGATGATATGTACACATCAACACGCATTCAGACGTTATTATATAGGATATCATCTCTGTGACACGCATTAGATATTTCATAGCCAATTATGGCAGTTCCCTTAACATCAAAGCACTTACTGGTCTGATTTCGCATCCTCCGTTAGTCATATCCCTTTAACATTACGTCCCGACCCATCTCTGACCGACCAAAATTGTCGCAGGTCGAGACCTTCCGGAGATACTATTCCTCTGATCGATCTTCGAGATCTCCATGGACCCTATCGAGCCGAGATTATCCCTCAAATTGCTCATGCATGTTCCACTTATGGCTTTCTTTCAGGGTAAGTCCGGTCTAGTGTTTCTGCTTCTAATTCACTTCGGATTAATTTTACGTTGCTCTGCTTAATCGCAAAACACTATGCTACGCTGTTTTTTTTTTCCTTTTTGGGTCAAAATATATCATCTTAAGCCACGTGTAGAGGCGTGGGGTTGATTACATAAGGTTATAGGGTAAGGTCTGGCATTCATGTCTTCGGATCGGGTTCGGGTCGGGTTTATCAGGATTCAGATTCTTCGGGTCTTAGATATTTAGACTAATAGTGTAATTGGAATTTGTCGGTTCGGATTCTATTCGGGTCATGTCGGATTCCGGATCATAGGTAGTTGGATTCAATAGGGTAATTGAATTTGTCGTATCGGGTTCGGTTGGTTCTGGGTCGGTTTGGTTCGTTTTCTCTCGAATCCAACCCAAAAAATACCCAAAACACAAAAATAATCTGCAATATTTATTGAGATAAATATACAAAATAGATCATAATTTTTTTTGTCTCCAATATAACAGCTCAAGGAGAAAAATAACCAAATAATTTTTATGAAGGGTGTAATATACATTTATACCTCTTGGGTTAATAATCTAGAACTATACGATTTAAGATTTATGGGTAAAGTTTCGGATGTGAGGTTTAAGATTAAAAAAATAAAAAGTATATAAATTTTCAAATAATAAGTTCTATTTTTGGTCATTTTTTTTCCTAAGATCTATTTTTTATGACAAAAAATACAAAAAGATCCATTTGAGATATTATTTCCCTATTTTAATATCCAAAAAATCTGAAATTTTATCCAAATCTCTGACCCTAAGACATGAATATACCCGAACTTTTATCAAATTATTCTGAACTATATTTTGAAAAATCTAAAAATTTTAATCCGAAACCCAAAAACCATACACGGACATGTAAATCCGAAACTTAAAAGTACACAAATACCAAAAATACATTGAAACATCATATAAATTGATATATATACTTGGAATTTTGGGTATTTCGGTACCCCATCAGGTCTCGAGTTCGGGTGGAGGTCGGATCCAAAACCCGCAGGATACTCCACAAAAGACTAATATCCTGTCGGACTTTACTCGAATCGGGATGTTTTTAAAGTTAGTTTCGGGTCGGATCGGGAATAAAAATGTCCAGAACTATTGTAGAGGCGTGAATTCTAATAGATTCTGGTTCAGTTACTCATCCATCTGCGTGAATTCTAATAGATTCTGGTTCAAGTTACTCATCCATCTGGTGAGTTCTGCTTGACCCTGTCAACCGATTTAAATTAGGAAACGAAAAGTTAATAAGTTAATGATTCGTTCTCTATTTATCATCACTTGGAGTTTTGGAAACGTCATAAAATCCTCATCAAAATGATAACCACAGAACTAAATTTTAAATTTAGACCCACTAAAGTTTTCGACTAAACTTTAAACCATCAAACTGGTGTATATTTGTCAAACACTAAACTCTTCATTTGGCAATATTCTTCACCGCTCATTTTAACCAATGGAACACTGAACTCCATAGACAGATAAATAACTATAGTGTCAGAATTATTAACTCCTCATACCTACAATGGTGTTGTTTTGGATTTAATTAAAACAGTGTCGTTTGAAATAACATTGTGGGTAAGGCTTAAAACAAACGATAAAATCTCAAATCATTTGAGAAATCAGGCGTCTATCGCTGTAGGGAGAGAGAGATAAGAGCACTTCCAATAGAGATTTCTAGCTCTAGATTCTCAAAAACACACATATGTGTATGTATATATATATTTTATATTTAAATTTAAATATAAGTTTTATTTAGCATTATGAGAAAACTCAACTAAAGTATTTCATGCAGAAAATTTTTAGGTTGAAGTTTTTCGTAAATTAAGAACCCCACAATTAAACTAATATATATATTAATAATATTAATATATTATATATTAAGAATTCCAAAACTAAAAATCCTCCATTAGAGGTGCTCTAACACAAAGGTGATCTAATTTTACAAAGAACAATATTTAGATCACTTTTGTTATCTTAACGAGCTAGGGCTTTCACTCTAATTAGTTAGTGTTCTCACAATAATATACTTTAAAGTACATAATCTCTTCCATTACTCCCTTGAATAGTATCTCTAACCTCCAACAACGCTAGATGGTTACCATCCACAATACCCAACTACCAAGCTGGTGTTGAATCCTTGCTAGCCCTTTCAATTTTGTATTCAATCGTTGAAATAATCTTGCACCTCTGAGCCATCTTACAACAAGAGTGAACTTGGCTCTCTCATATCAGTTACACACACGACAACATACATTGTTTATTCTCTAAAAATCGATGGAGCTTGTCGCAGAGTTAGAGTAACATCGACTATACCCAGGTGCTTATAATCTTTTTTTTGTAACGTTTTCCATTGATTGGAGCCCAATGGGCACTTAATACGTGAAGCTTATATATTACATAAGAATCCCAATCGCTGTTTACAAATTTATAGTCCAATAACTCAAGTGTCCAATTACACGAGGATCGATTAGTGCGCGTCACGTTCGTTCACGATGACATGAGGTATGATACGTTTCGCTTCGCACGCATGACCGCGTCAAAATTGATTGCTTCACAGATAAGATATATTCTGCACGTTTGTATAAGAAACGTTCTTCAGCCAGGACGCCTGCGGCCGCATGCTCTCTTCAATTGAAACGTATAGTCGTGCGCTGGAAAGTTGAAGCTTCACATAGACTGTGGTCTTACTTTGGCTATCGCTTTCCAGTCTCGTCTCTTTTCCCTCATTTTTTTTCACTCGATTTCTCTTCTTTTCCTTTGATCTTTCTTTTTCATTGGCAAAACGGTGTATCGCAATAACGGGTCGCACAGACCAGAATTTTTCTGCTAACGTCCTTGTTTCCAAACTCTCTGTGGTCGCACTCCATTTGAGTAAGATAATGGGTAGTCGGGAATTTTACCAATACCTTTAACTGCCACATGAAATTCATCTTAATTTTTTCACTAATTTTTTAGATGAAAGAGATGACAGAGAGGGGAGACGCATCACATCGCACATAATGTCTTCCATACCTAAACGAGAACAATCCGATCACCATACTGTATACCAAGCCCGCACAGACAAGAGACAAGTATATATTATGTTCGGTGGCAATTTTGAATCCTTCAACACACTCATCACAATGCATATACTGTTATATGGTAGATCAATCCACCATTTTGCTTTATATGTGCCTTACAGATCTAATCAATCAAGTAACTCAGCAAGTAAATGGTATACGTACGGTAAACAATTAGATGGCTAATTCGAAGGACAAAAGAATCTTAAGTTATCCAGACCTGAGTTGCAAGTTTGTTTGAGCTCAATATAAAACAACACGCAGCTTCAAACACTGAAAAGATAGAACGCACAGATATGTTAGATACGATGTCAATTAACTACCACCTCGAAAGACTTAAAACACTGTCATTAGTGTTTACATATTCTGGCAGCATAAAAAAATAAAGCATAAAAACACAAGCTAAAATAATGAAGAACGTGCATATACGGGGCTTACATCTCACTAACGCTTGGTTTTTATGAATTACATTAGCTCCGACTTGGAGGCCAAATTTAGATCCAAATGAGAACCGAA